>PDND01000309.1:0-24938 GCA_002572855.1 [Emmonsia] crescens
CGCGTTCTCAGAGTATTTGTTAGTTATTTATTTATGAAGACCCAACGAACCCGACGAAACCCGACGAGGCGACGGAAGTTGGCTGGCGACAATGATCACAACGCAATTGTTCAATAAAAAAATATCCGCGACTGAACAAACAAAAAATAAAAACCCTGCCCGGGATTATTATTGGTATTGGTCAGGGAAAAAGTAAAAAAAAAAAATAATCTCACATATTAAAAAAAAGGGGATGGCTGGGGGCAGAGATTACAATCTTTGGAGTTGTCGAGTCCAGTCTGGGGTGTTGTCTGTCTGGGTTAGTGTCAGACCTGTTAGTGTTAGACTGGGTTGGTTGGTTGGTTTCTATTATTTCCAGAGTCCGGCTTATGTAAGGGCCTGTTTCGGGAATAGCGGTGAAGAAGCGGCTAAAGGAGGGGATGAGGTCATGATGAAGCTTTTATTTATTATTATTATATTATATATATATAGTACATACTCCATTCATCTCATATCTAGATAGGTATAGGTATACATCCTTTGCCTCAGTGGTTAACCCTCTTATCTGCACTTGTGAAAAAACTCAACACTGTGCAAAGCTGTGCTGCCCATCAAAAAAATACAGTTCAGCATCAATAAATACTAGTAGTATTAGCACTCCACACAAGTCCTTGATTCAAATTCTTCAACCCCAACGCCCCCAACACCCCCAGTTTCGTCCTGTATTCCACGAATGCAAGTTTGAACTCTCAATCTCTCCCCCCCCCCCGGGCTTACCTTGTTGCTAGTAATCTGCGATTCATCGACTTCTGTCAACGCCCAGTTTACAGCCCTGGAATTGCTCTGTCGAAAGCCAGACGCGGCATATACCTTCCCAAGGCGCATCTTACCCTGGTCACAAAACGTTCTCCTTTTTTTTTCTTATTTTTGAATTATCTCTCAAGTCCGCCATCAATATATACATATAGCTTCTTCTCCATAAATTTTCGCTCTTATCTCCTCAAGGCACCAAGTCCTTCGGCGGGTCATTCAGTCTCTGTTCAAAAATCTCTTGAAACGTAACCGTCTCGTCTAGGTGCGTCTATTCTCATTCTTTCCCCAGCTCTCTTTCCAGTCTCTTCCGCATCCCCCAGGCTTGGTTGGTGAATCGATCTCCAAGTCATGGATCTTATCAGCAACGAGATAACCCTCGCGTTGCCAAGTCTTCAAACATGGGTGACCGCAGCCCTCTGGCGCGACATTGAATGGAAAGAAACACGTTGGACCCAAAGTGTGCCACTCACCCCTTTATGTTTTGGAGTTTAACAAAAAAAAAAACCCCGAACATGGACGCGTGCTTGCGCGAACCCCCTTGATCCAATACTGCAGCCCATTGACATCACAGTTGTAGTTGTGAACGCATCATCCATGAGGAGAAGCCTTCTACCATCATCAATGTCATTAGCAAACACTCTATTCTTTCCCTAAGTATCTCAACACCAACATATCTGAGGCCATAAGTATCCACTATCTGCACCAGCTCTTCACGAATGCTGCATCTCTTGGTGGGAGCGGGCGTGTCGCCATTTGGAGCTGGATGGGGTTTTTTTTATTTTGGGAGGGGGCGCAGAGGAAGTTTTCCTAATTAACGGTAGTTATGCAGCAATTCCAAACTGTAAAAGGGCGGCGTTATATAGATTTGCATCAGTGCTGTATTAAATGTAGCTGAACCAGCGGCGTTTTAAGGGTTGAGATTGGGTACTAAATATGCAAAATGGTTGAGCGTCCCGGATCAGTGAGTTATGTATAGGTACCTAAAAAAGCAAGTATAAAGCGCACTCTCTGATGAATGTGGGAAGCTTTAACGCTGTGAAAGTTGGGAACTATATCCCTGAGGCATTCATATAAATACTTAGGTAGGTACTGTATAAAAACTCCAGAAATCAAAAGAGATATGAAACCAGTATAAAAGATAGTTGAAATGATGTTTGCTCTATAGATACGAGAAACTATTCATAGAGTATGACAAAAGAAAGATGAGATGGATTGAGTGATATAGATGATCAAGAAACCATCTACATGGCGGTTGGTACCATCTTCCGAAAAGGTAAAATATTTGCAGCTATATAGTTTACCAAAACTGCGGGGTGAAGTTAACTCTATCATGAACTGTATCATGACATACAAAAACTCAAAAGCAACCAAGGAGGGTCATTCAGCAAGCTAGCCCTAAACCGGGGACCAGCTTCGGCACAGCCCGCGATGGTTTTCGGCTAACAGCTAACGACATCAATCAAAGAGATTGATAGATTTCGTGTCAGAGGTGAACAACTCAAACAATACACGCAAAATAATAGAACGAGGGATTATTGCTTGAAGAAACGGAAACAACATTGAGTTTTTGACGAACATCTTATGCAGTTGCGAATTCTCTCTGGTGGAGTCTGCCCTAAATATCACGGACATCTTCAAAATTCCAGTGCTCCAGGAAAGCAATATATAGTATTGTACAGTACATGTACTTACTTCCTCCAAGAGCCTCGCTTCAATACATGGAGGATCACACACAGTCTATCTCATGGGGTTAGAGAAACAATCATCTCCAGTATTCATATTCTCTAACAATGACTTTCTTACTCTGGGAGCCCCCTTCGACCAGCCATTGAGCTCCGCGCCCATCCATCAAATAGATTCCTTGGACCCCGCTATCTGCCCCTCCCCGCTCCACGTCACCATTTATATGCATGCATCCCTGGTGTTATGATCTCAGCTCCTTGCTTGGATCAATGAAGCAGCAGACGGGGTGGGGGATGATGATGATCATGTAGAAGGATTAGTGGAATTCCTTTCGAAATGCAGCTCCCGTCAATGGTCCTTTTGGAACTATTTACACTGGTTCATTTCAGGATATCCGATGAAAAACTATCGTAGCTGAGTTAGTTGAAGAGGCTGGTCTGGGCCATGCAGCATATGTTTCAGAATGTTGTATTGTACACCCAAAAAAAATACAAATAAATGATATTTCTCAATTTAAGAAACTCACGCCCCCCTCGATATACTACCACTCTTATGTGTTGAGGAGGGGATGTGCAATATTTAAAAATGAGTAGCAATCTGAGATAAAAGCTATTGAATATATGTGTAGAAAGATCGTGATATAAAATCAAAATCCAGCAGCGTAGAATCAGCATGTTTCGTCCGTTTCTGCAGATAATGATTTGATTGTTTTATCCCCAGAAGCCCATACGGATAAATACTCCCCGCCATGATAATAGTTAACTAGGCCTGGGACATATTGACGTGGTTGCTGGCTGGAGACTTTTGGCCAATCTCCACCGCCTTTTTGTTAACCCCGCCAAACTACCAAACATTAGGTAGGTATCGCTCTCTTCTTCTTCTTCTTCTTCTTCTTCTTCTTCTTCTTCTTCTTCTCTCTTTTCCTCCTTTTCTTTTCTCTCTCTTCCGTTTGACAATAAGACTGATCGTGAACACAATTGCTCTTCACCTCCGCTGATCAACTCAAAAGCACACCACAAACACACGCTGTCAACCCCACCGCTCCCCCTCACCTCACCAAAACAAAAACAAAACAAAACAAAATGGCCAACGACCACGAAGATGATTTGGCCGCCAGCAAAACCGCCGGTTTCAAGGTTGGCGAAAAAAAGACTCTCGAAGAATATCAGCAGCTAGGTATGTGATATATGTATAAACATCCTTATCATTGTCATGCAAATCAACAGCAGATGTGTACATGCCGCAAATTATTGCTTGGTTTGTTTTTGTTTTTGGATGGAGGCGGGGAAGAGCCATAAAAAGGGCCACCTTTTATGTATTATTGCTCTTTTGACCTTTGCTCTTATCCTTTAGTAGATATACTACACTCAGCCTTTTCCCCTATATAATACCTATGCCTCTGCTTTTGAAATTTATTTCCATGTAATCATATTATTATATGTCCACCATCTTGAATATGGCAGAAGTTGCGCAACTTAAAATATACACCCCCCCCCCCCCACATTAAATAATAAAAAAGGAGAGAGAGAGACACGTTCCAAAACACTAACAGCATACCTTCACTCCCCTTGTGATAAACACACAAAACAGACGCAAACGACGAATCCCTCAACCGCTGGAAAGCCTCTCTAGGCCTGGGAACGGGCACCTCGATATCCGACCCCAACGATCCCCGCAAATGCATCATCAAATCCCTCTCGCTCGAAGTCGAGGGCCGCGAAGACATCACCATCGATCTCTCCGGTGAGGGCTCCGTCGACAAGCTCAAGGACAAACCCTTCACTATCAAAGAAGGTTGCCGCTTCCGTATCAAGGCCACGTTCATCGTACAGCATGAGGTGCTTAGTGGGTTGAAGTATATTCAGGTTGTGAAGAGGAGGGGGATGCGGATTAGTAAAGATGAGGAGATGCTGGTGAGTTTTTTTGTTTTTTTGTTTTTGCCCCCTCTTCAAATACCGTTGATGGCCCTATTTGAAGGTGGAATAGTTGGCTGATATATTTCTGGTTTGCTAGGGGAGCTACCCGCCAAACACCACCGATAAACCGTTGTATGAAAAGAAATGTAAGTTCGTGAGCAGATCATGCTGTTATGTTTTTCTAGAGTGAAGGCCTGTCCTGACTGATTTTTTTCAGTCAATCCCGAAGAGGCTCCGTCCGGGTTTGTTGCTCGAGGACATTATAACGCGCTCTCGAGATTCGTGGACGACGATGACACCACCCATCTCAAGTTCGAGTGGTCTTTCGACATCGCGAAGGATTGGTAGATGCAACCCCGTTAACCGGATCAATCGAGCTGGATTTTGTTTGCCATTCGCTGCTCTCTTTTCCGGTCTTTCTTTCTTTTCTTTTCTTTCTTTTTTCCTCCGAAGCTCCGAAGCTCAGAACGAATTTCCTTTTATATTATTTTGTTTTTGTTTTTGTTTTTTTCTGGGTAAGCCCAGGGCAGGACATCAGTTATAAATGTGCGCCCATTGATGATACAAAAAGAATATCTCTGGATTTTAGTTCATGGCGCCCCGTCAAAATCAAATATGCCCCGTCCAAAATGGTGATTTCTCTATCTCTTGGTTTCCCATATGTTTTTTCTTTTCTTCGCTTGGAACATGCCCATCTCTTTTTCATATAAATTATAAACCAAAACGCCCAGCTTATGCTTGAAGAATAGCACGGATGATTCATTTTATAGAGAAGTGGAGAAGGGAAAAAAAAAAAAAAAGAACAAAAGAACAAAAGAAACAAATCAAGGAAATAAAATATATAAAAAGCAAAAATACACCTACGGGTATCATAGGAAATATTCAGTTACAGGATTATGCCCATCCTTACTTTGCTGCTGCGCCTGCTGTTCCCCACGATGTATATCGTTATTCTCAGGCGCTGCATCGAAGATATTAAAATACCGTTCCCCGGTATCGCTGACCTCAAGAACACTCGCCAGGTTCCCGCAGCGGTAGCAATAATTTGGCGCACTCCACACAGTACTTAACCGATCATCGTAGAGTATCTGATACCCTTCCTGACACAGTTGATGCGCACGCAGGATATGATTCATATTATTCACCTCAAGGAACTTCTTAACCACCTGTGCGCCAAAGGTATACCCCGCACCCCTAGGCGAGAGGGAAAACTCATCCCGCTCCGTATCAGGATCCGACCAGACCAGATCTGCCATGGGCCCCTCGTGCGGAATCTCGCGGAACCGGTCGATGATTTTGATCTGGTCGATGGAGTGGATGGACGGTGACAGGCCGCCGTGTACGCAGAAGATCTGATCGTTGATGACGACGCTGAGGGTGAGGAAGTCGAACATGTCTGTGAAGTAGTGCCAGACGTTGGCGTTGCCGTATTTGCGGGCGCATTCGGTGTAGAAGCCGTAGGACTGGGTGACGCCGCGGGACTCGTGGTTGCCGCGGATTAGGTGGACGCGGGAGGGGTAGCGGAGTTTGAGGCAGACGAGGAGGGAGATTGTTTCGACGCTGAAGAGGCCGCGGTCCACATAGTCGCCTGCAACAACAACAACAACAACAAAGTCAGCGTTCTGATAAATAGATTTTGCAAGCAGCTCAGTTCGAAAAACAAAATCCATACCGAGAAATAGGTAATTTGTATTCGGGCAAAAGCCGCCGATTTTGAAGATCTCAATCATATCGTAGAATTGGCCGTGGATGTCTCCGACGACGGTGACGGGGGCTGCGATGTGGACGACATTGCTCTCTTTCATGAGCAGTTCTTTCGCCTTGGCGCATATTGCCTCGATGACGGAGTCTGCTAGTAATTCCTTCCGGTAGAGTCGTTCAATGCACTCATCCAGGTCGATGCTGGCTAAATTGTTTGGAACAAGACTCATTTATCAGTTGCCACCTTTTCCCCTTCTTTTCCTTAATACACGCGCAAGGCTTTTAATCTTCTGAGGGTCATATATGATAAAAACGTACATGGTAGTCCTGGCATTGCTGCAATACGAATGAGGGAATTTAAAACGAAGATATCAGATCTCGGGTATCTTTTTTTTTTTTTTTTTTTTTGAAAAAAAAACGAGTGACAGTGGGTATTTGAAACAAAAAAAAGCAGACAAGGCTTCAGGAGAATAGAAAGGAGGTCAGATAGCTGGGCGATTCAGCTTTCATGACGGTCCAGCAGATCGAAGAGCGCAGCATCGGCGTGGCAATAACACAGCGAAGAGCAGGAGAATGAAGGTTGTTTGATATCCACTATGTCAAATGGGTGGCAAACACAGCCAAGGATAACAAGATAGATGTCCAGCTAAGAATAATCCGCAACCAGTGGTTGAGATAGCCTTGTTGTCGAACGCCTTGTAGTTAGTTGTACGTATCTTGGGAGTGTTGACATTTGATGCGGTCGGGGAGATGTTGAACGAAGCTAGATTGATTTGTGGCTGGGCATTGTGGCTGATGACTAATGTATGGTCTTACATAAATTTTCTGTGGCTGGAGCTAGGTACATTAAGCTAGTTGGTCTATCTTTAGACTGGTTAGGAATTTGAATGGATGATGGAGATTTCCAAGGATAACTTGCCCAGTATTTTGCAGATACTGGTTGAATTCCGCAAATTATATAGAAAATCGGCGGGTGCGTCCATGAATATCTCAGCATATCTTGGTATCCATGGATATATTTAGTTTAGCAAGGAAATGATATCTATCCACGTATATTGAAATCTTCCATGCTTCCGAAATAACATAAACATGCCTGCGGAGTTACCTACCTAGGTAGTAGACTGCCAAGGCCCCACCAAATCATCTCACGTGACATGCTTACCAGCTCCAACTTCCAACCATCTTTCCCTTCGTCGTCGACGTCTCTTCTTTCAACACCTCATCAACTTCATCCCATTCAGTGAGACCGGCTCACCATCTTATTCTTATCTTCTATGTATTGTATATTGACTTGCTGTTGTCTTTTTGGTTAATCCCTTGACTTCCGGAACACTGGATCCAGGGAATTTGTCACTGGCAGATCCCCCTTGCTGACCCGGTCCAACTTTTCCGTCTTACGGCTGTTATCCCAGGAATTGGCAATTGCCAGTTGATCCGTTATTTTTGGATGCTGTCCCTGTGTACTTTTTATTGTTAATTTTGCCAAACATTTACTGGATTGTTTTGTTTCGCTTCGGAATTTTGTTGTCTTGCTTCTGGTGGTCCTTAACTACGCCACCCGGTTATCTCCCTCCTCGGGTTGCAAGATCGTTTCTACGTTTGCTATTCTTGCAATGGGAGAAGATTCTAAATTTGGGCTTTGACTGTTCCTTGCATTTATATCCCATGGTTCTTTGAAAACTGGGTTGGGACCCCTTTTTTCTGTCAGTTAAGCCAAAATGGCTTCATATGCCGTGCCCGGCGACGGCGGGCAGCCTTTTCACCCACAACCAGTTCCATCCCTCAATCACAAACAACGGGGCCAAAAGCATCCTCGAAAGGGAAAAAATCGCCAGCATCACCCATATGCTGGTAACACTGATGGCCCACCCAAAAACTCGCAATCCCAATCCTGTTTTAATTGCGGTTCCCTGGAGCATTGGGCCCAACAATGCCCAGACCCCCGCCGCGAATTCCCCGCGTAAGTTGGTGGTTCATATTTATAATGCCGTCAAAGGCTAACGGAGTTCTCTCCAGTGGTAGTATGAAGGCTGGTCGTCCGCCCAAAAGACAGAAAACTACAGGTTCACACAACCCTTACTACGCAGGTGACCCGCCTTACAACCACTCCCATCGGCCCCCTCAAAGGGGTTATACTCACCCGCCCGTGGCACATTCAGGGTACCAACCCGTACCAATGGCAACTTCGCCATATGGTCCTCCAACACCCATATCTGCGCACCCCCATTCAGCTGGTCCCTGGCCTCAGGAACCCCCACCTCCACATTACAATTCACCCCAATCGTACGGATTGCCCACTCCCATGAGTGGCTACGGGCCACAGTTTCCAAGTCCATCCACTACTATGCCGCCCCACCAAGGTTATTTCCCCCCTCAGTACTCACCTCAGTATGGAGAGCCTGAATATCATCGAAAATCTTTTGACCGTCATCAGCGGATTCTACCACCCGCCGGTAGTAATCGTCAGTCAAGGAAAAAGTGGCGCGGCTCAAATAACGTACCCGCAATCGCACCCCCGATAGAACCTTGGATGGAGGAATTGCAGTCCCTTGACATCCCAGACAGCAGGTTAAGTCAAGGTGAAATTGGTACGTTTATAAAGGGAAACTATATTTAATGTCAATGATATCTGCTAAAGGTTTATTACAGTCTGGAGGCCAGCTAACCAAGTCGCTCGTCCACTTCCTTCAACTTTTGATGAACGTGATGATGTGGGAATGCTCCCGCCATTCGCGTCACTGCCACCTGGCATGTCTGTTTCCAAATATATCCTGGACAAGGGACCCGAAGAGTTTGTATCTAACATTAGGAACACCGAGGATTGGCCATTTATGATGTCAGATCCTATATTCCTGGAGATTTCGATGGAATGTCAACTTATACCAATCGACGAGCTCATCGCCCGTCGCAAGCTGATATTTGAAACGCATCGTATCGAGCCAGCTCCTTTAGTCGAGGAGGCCAACGGTGATACTAACGAAGCTAACGGATCTAACGAAGCGGACGAATCCGGTGAAGCCAAAGAGGAAGATGAATACCAAGAGAGGGAAGTCTCCATTGTCAATTCTAATGAGGGTACCCATGATCGAGCCATGAGTGGGAGACATTCCAACGAATGCTCTCCCGCCCCCTCGTACAGTTCAGAGGCAGACCATAGAGACGATATATCTTCTTCTAGATCATACATAACCGATGACAGACAGCCATTCAGGGAAAGCGCTTCCCCAGAGGCGGCAGACCATCCAACCTCCCCTATTTCGAGGACAGACTATCCTTATCATGACTCCCAGGATCATCAAAACTCGAAACAAGCTTATTCGTAAGTTTAGCTTCATTTTTAATAGCCGTGGGCATGAATTAATTTTTTTGCCTTGGGTTGACTTCTAATTGAAACTTTAGAATAAAACCCGGCAAAGGTCGTCCGAATGACAAACGACGGAATCAAAGAAACCAGCGAGATCGAAGGCAGCAGATGGAAGGCCCAAACCGCAAACCCGGCCAGCAAGAAGGCAGACGTAATGCTCCATTTGATCGTCGAGGAGGTCGTGGTGGTCACTTTAATTCCCAGGATCGACGAAAATCAAAGCCGCAGCAATTTAAGGGAACAACTAAACCAAAAGCCAAGAAAGGACCAAATAACCGTGGACACCCACCAAACCATGCTAATTTCGGGGCACGTAGTCACAAAAGCCGTGATAACAAATTTGGACTTGACGGGATTGCCGACCCCGATCACACTAACAATCCGCATGAGCATCAACGCCCCCAAGGGCATGATAACGTTCAACAAATCAATACACATGAAAACTATGGTTCTCACGGCCAATTTGACGTTGAACATAACAGCCGCAAGAGGAGCAGGCAGGATGAGTCGCCTGCGAGGCCTGAAGAACCCCGACGCCAGGAAGATGACATTACTCCAAAGATAAAGCGACGGCAACCCCACATCGCTGAGGCCTACAGGTAAGGAATTCGTCAACATACCCTTTGTTTTTATTTATACTAATTATTTCCAGCCGTCGGTGGTGAATACAATACCGCCCTAAAAGATGTCGCTTCGTTGGCATTCTAATGCCCTTTTCTCACATGATAACCCATACCCGTTCTATAATCAACCCCATTGCATTTTTTCTCTTTTTTTTCCCTTTTCAGGCCAATGGCCATTTTTAATTTATATTTAATATATATATATGACAAGCTGGATTGTTTTGCATTCGGGGCACTTCCTACATCCAAATTTCCTTTTTGGATTATAATTCTGCGTCCCTCGTATATACTGGATACGACCCCTGAGAGCGGGGAAGGAAAATTATGTTGCACCGAATGTGCACGTTTGCCGTTTGTGTAGCCACAGGCGGGATACTTTAGTACCAGAGATGAGATCGCTTTCGGTCACTACTTAACGTTTATTCTTACCCTCACATCTGTTGGAGTTGTTTTTTTTTGGTTCAAACTTCTTTGTGCTCACTCCGAGTTTGGTATGGCAACATATTTTATTCCTAAAAGAGGCCGTGTACATGCGCCTATATCAACCCCTCAGGAAATATTCTATATTCCGCGCTGCTGCTGCTACTACTGCTACTACTACTATTGCAGCCTAGTGCTTCAGACAAAAGCCTTGTTTTCCTCTCTTTTTGAAACAGGCTTCCAAGTAAAAAGAAAACTACACTTGCAAAGTGACCGCTTTTGTATAAAACGAAAAACCTATTTTTCATTTGGAAATATTCACCGGGGTCATCCAGTTTCAGTTCTTACAGGGCATGCTGACAAAACAAGCCAAAACATCCCTGTATTCCGGACCTGTCATCTTTTTACCTACTCATTTGGCTAAGCGGATTAAAGCCCACAAGCGCCTTCTTTTCTTTACACGTATGGAAGTTCTACTGTAGCTTTTTTTCCCTTTTTTTGAAGACTGAGAACTATCCAGGGAATCTAAGGGCGGCCAGGTTGGGTAGTCAGTCTCCCGACAGTAGTGTCGATTTATCCAAATCCATGCATCCCATCCCATGGATGTCAGAACCCTAAAGATATAGATGTTATTTCCCGGCCCCCGTGGATACCGGTTACATACCACCGGATATGACTACGTAGCCATATCAGTTGCAGTCAATGGGAAGTGATCTCCCACTCACACTCTTCGGGGATTTATCCTAGATCAGTGGGATGGCTGATTACCAGGTATACTCTCACCAGATAGAAGGATGAGTGGGCACTGCACGCCCCAGATACAAAATAACCCGGTGATTATTGTCATGTTATGTTATCAATCCCAAGCAATAGGTGGGGAGGCAGCAGTACACAACGGAACTACTAGTTGTTGGCTGCTATGCTTTGGCCTTTTTTTTTTTGTTGCACACTTATTATATTATGCGGCGCTGCATACAGCCTAGTGGAGGGACAGAAGGCCTTCCTTCACATTCTGCATCCCTTGTGAGTTTCACTTATAATGTCAATATGTTGGACACATTACATGGTGTGTTGGGTTGGAAGGGATTGGAGTTTTAACTAACCCGAAAAAACGGACAAGAAAAAATACAACCTGCTTGCGCTGGGTAGTTAACTAACAGCCGTCTGCCTAGAACCATCATCTATGTCTTAGCCATAATAATCTAATAAATATTTATTCTTGTTCTTCGTTCCGCTCTGTGTATTCGAGGTCTTATTAAGAGTTGACACCCCTCTGGAAATAGGAAAACTAAGGCGGCCACAACCAATGTAAATAACCGGTCCACCACAAAAAATGCAAAAGGAAAAATGGAAAAAGGAAAAATAGAGAAATAGAAAATAATGAAAAAAGAAATTAAATAAATACTTGTCGAGGTCGTACTGGGAATCGAACCCAGGTCTCCAGAATCAGAATCTGGCGTGCTAACCGCTACACTATACAACCGTGATTTGATGAGGGGCCGGCTCCGAATTATGCCTGATTAAATTTTCCGTTCCTATTTCTCTGTAAAAATTTGCGTACGAAAAAGATTTTGAAACAAAAAACAATTTTCATCAGTAGAGGAAAGAAAATCTAATCTCAAAAAAGAATACTTTTTTTATTTTAAATAGGTCGTACTGGGAATCGAACCCAGGTCTCCAGAATCAGAATCTGGTGTGCTGACCGCTACACTATACAACCGCGATTTGTTGGGTGGCTTGAGCTCGGAGGTATATTTTTAGGCCAAGAAGTGATGACACCTAAAAGTTTCATAATTTTGCGCTATGCATGTTTTCGATGATTCCCTGAATAACTATGGGTTTAATAGTCAGGTTGACAAGAAGGTAGATTTTTTATTCTTGGCTGTGATATTAAATCTTTTATATTGTTTTCCCAAGCGTAATATGTAAACGATGGCCGGGTTTCTGAGCTGTGATACACTACCTGTGTTCAATAAATACCTTTTTAGCCCCCAAGGCATTTATTATGGAGTCGAATACCTCGAGATTCCCACCGCTCTAATGGAAATGAAACAGAAAATATGTGTTTATAGATATCAACCCGTAACCCGCCTCGTCTAATAAGTGGCGTGAAAAAAATAATACGTCAAAGTAAATACATGCACGCATGGTAAATAGATGGAACAAAAGCGCCAGGTCATCGTACCAGAGAAGCCTTTTCATCATCTGGCTGTGTATCATCGTCATCCTCTTCATACTCATCCCTCGACTCATCCTCTCCCTCTTCAGTCCCCTCCGACCCTTCATCCTCCTCACTCTCATACTCCGTACTTCCTTCCTCCTCACTCTCCTCACTCTCCTCGCTCTCCTCGCTCTCCTCACTCTCCTCCTCCGCAAGCCAATCATCCAATGTCTTCTTCCCATTCCCCACCACCCCCCCATTCTGCCTAATCTTCCCCGTCTCAATACCATGTTCCTTGAGCGCATGATCCAATATCTCACCAGCCGTCAAGTTCACTTTCTCAACAAATCCAGCTCTGCTGACGCCATCCTCGCGAAGTTTGGGATCGGGTTCCTTTCCAGCCTCTACCCAATCGGGAAGAGGTTCATAGCCACGCAAGCCGTGAATACCAGCATCGGGCCCTATAACCAGTGTCGATGTACCGAGGAGCAGGTCCTTGCGCGTCTCGGATGGGGACGGCGTGAAGGGGACTGGTTTCGGGGCGAGGAGGAGGAGGCTGGCTAGTTGCGTGGAGCTCGGGACTGCGAGTAAAGATTTGTAGAGGCGGGCGCGATCACGGAGGTCGTAGGAGGTATCGTAGCGGGCTAGGAGGAGGATGTACTGCCATAAGATTGTTATGGGGTCTTCTCTTTGTCCTTCTTGGGATGGAGGGTGTGAACGGTCGTCATGGTCATAGCCGTGGTTTTGCTCATCGTTATTATTCGTTGTAGTTTCGGTGTTTTCGGCAATATGTAGGAGGTGGTGGAGATAGACCTTCGCGCCCAAAAGGACAATTTGTTGCTTTGCCGCTTCGGATTCATCTGCGAACCCCTTTGCGAGAATCCGTAGGACATCTGGAGCAATGTTATTGCCCACGTCCACGCCTGCAAACTCACCCACTAGCCATATTATGCTAGCCCTTGCATCGGGGCTGGTTGTCGTGTCTAGGTGCTTGGCAAGCATGACAACTGTCTTTTTGTGTGATGCTGGATCCTGTTGGATAAGATGCCTAATGACGGTCAAGGCCTCTGAGACAAGATTATCGTCCGCGCTGGATATTTGGCTTAGCAGAACTCGAAGGCACCGCGCTGATGTGGCCATGTCGCTCTGAGCACATCTACCGATTGCCCTTACACTTTCTCGAACGAGATCTGGTTGGGATTCATTTGAAAAATGCTCTAGTTCACTAAGAATGATGCCTTTAAGATGCATTCCGCAGTGTGGGAATAGAAGAGTTAAGATCTCCAGCTTTAACCTCCATATATGAGGAAGATCAGACGAGCGTATTAGGAAATGCGAAGTGTATTTCAAGAAAGGTTTCGGATCGATAAGTGCCACGCATATGATGTTATATAGAGCGACATGTTGAATATCCTGTGGGCCCCGCAACAAGGCAACTAATGGCCCAACTGCAGTTTCTAGGTACGCGGGTGTTCCAACGTAGAGAAAGAGGCGGACGACGCTCACGATGACGGCGGCGTTCCGACTTTGGAGTAAAGGTTTGCATGCCTTTAACAGGAGATCGAGATCTGGGTCGATTACCTGAATCTCCTCACCATACTCTTCAGCTTGCGTATTCCTTTCATCTTCATCATCATAAAAGCCTTTGGGATTGGAAGCCCGTATTTTTTCTGTCCTCCTAGGAAAGCATTTCCTGGCATATACTGCCATCAACCGTAGGGTTGCAAGTTGTCCCCATTCATCCATATCCACCAGTTTCCTAACCAGGCTGCGATAATGCTTGTGTATCAAATCGATCCTGTCGGGACACACCTCGAGAAAAGTTGACACCGCCGGCCCAACAACGAAATACTGACTGTCGCCCAGGAGTGTAGATAGATATTCCAAAAGTTGAGGCAACGTCGATGGATCTAGACTATAGCATTTTGGAATGGCAAGGGCCGCAGCTTTGCGCACATGGGGGCTCATATCTCCACAACCACGTTTAATAGCCAACGAAACGATCTGGTTAATCACCGGAACCCTGATTCCCGACATTGTTCGCAAAGCCATGGCACGCACTTGAGGGTTCTGATCCGTTAATGATTTTTGAATGGCGTTGATAGAGAGGAGTGCAAGATCAGGTTCGGACTCGGCGTGGTGAAGTAGGTATATATAGACTAGTTTCTTGACTTCGATGTTTGGGTTCGCAACGTTCTTCACAACCGACGAGAAGAAAGGTAGACATGGTTCGCCTCTGTACATTAACTACAAACTCTGTCAATATTTTCTCTAGTTATATAAGAGTGCATTGATCATACCGCTATGACCTTCCGTAGCCCGTCCAGTATATCCCGATCACTCCTACTGTCGAGGAGCTTCTTGATCTGCGAGAACGAGTCATGACGGTATGGGGAATTCGACTTGAAAGCACCCCTAGAACTGCTGGCGCTTTGAGCGGCTTCGATTGTGAGCTCCCGAGCTGTAGACACCATGTAAGATTATGCGGAGGCTTCATGTTACATGGCGGAAGATAATTACCTGTTTCCAGCATGGAGGAAATGCGCGAGATAGACTCCATTTTTAAATCACCTCCAGCAGCTGCACGCGCCCGCAGCTAAGCCCGTGTAGTTGAGCTGCTCATGGAATGGGAATGGTGGGGGACAAATGGGTGGTGGGCGGGGTGAGTTGTGTCTGTAGTGGTTAAGCCCAAGATGACGCTGTGGTGGTTGATGTTGCTGGTTCAGGGATTTGGAAGCTTTGGTGGCGTTGTCCCTCAACCACATGGCACCAGTCAACCTCTAAAGATATTTATCACCATCAGAACTAAATAAATACACCCTTTAAACCACCTCTTTATGCCACTCTACAGTCTCTACAGGGTGAAAGCTACTACTATGTGTACGGTATCCCCCAGACATTCATCTTCCAGAAAGGAGCAAGGTATCTTCTAAACCTGCTTAAATATCCTTCCTTAATATGGTCTTCAATCCCAATCCAAGCATCCAATCCCTAGATTTCGCTGCGGATTTTGTGGAATATCTACTGCATGGGGACGCCCCTGCAACTACGTTGATTGTATGCTCTACCAGAGATGCATTTCTACAACAACTTTGCACTTCAATTGCGCGCACTGAATCGGGAACTGAACGGCCGCATTCCCCACACGATGACTATGAAAGCAGCAGGCATCTACGCTCAAATTGTCGGCTTTACAATACCATAGGGCTGATTGCCCAGTCTAAAAGGGTCACGTTAGTGTTTTGTCCTAGTGTTGAACATTTTCGTGCTTATATATCTGTTTTCCGCCACCGTCGCCTCATACAAACCCAGCAAGACGATCATCCCCGATACCAAGGCAGGCATGTGCTTGCTGTTCTTGGTCTCGTTGCTCTTCACTACGATACAAGAGAGTTCTCTGCCCAGGGAATTGCGAAAAACCTCGCACTCACTGTTGAGATTGCTGCTAGGGAGAGGGTTAATTTGACCTTGTGCGAATGCTTGGTTGTTGGCCGTGAAGATGCCAGTGGCGGCAGCCTGTGGGATGCTGATGTACCTCTGTTAAGTGGACAGGCACGGGGGATAGGGACGGGAGGAGAAAGTGCTCATACAGGGCGGACCGTGAAAGTGAAACAAGTTGCGAAAAGGTGGTTTTACTTTGTTTGAGCGAACAAAGAATTCCTAGATGACGCAGAGAAACTATACTTAAATTATGAAACTTGCCCGGAGTTCCCCCTGTTTATGCAAAAGGCCCCCAAACCAGAGCCAGAAAAACAAACACCAAATCAACCATAAGGGTATCCTGGGAAAAAACATGCCTAACCGACCGACCAACTCCCAAAATCCGAATCCCATTCCGTTTCGAACCGATAATCAATCCTCAAAGGCATTTTTCCACTTCTGTGATATAAAGCTTGATATGGGACTCTAGCTTCAAGTACTCGTCGTGGGCGCTGTGGATTTCGTTCTCGATATTTTCCTTGAGGTCGACCATCTGCAGCAGAGGTTAGTTGGGCAAATTCCACACCACAAGTATTTGAAATGTTCTGTAGCATTCTGTGGGTCTGGTACGTTACCTTTTTCTCTGTCTGTTCGATCCGAATCCTCCGCCGTTCCATATCGCGTTGTTTCTCCGCACGTTCCTCGCGAAGCTGCTTCTGTATTTCCCTTAGCTCCTCCATCCGCGCTTGTGCTAATTCCTGCTTTTCCCGGCTGCTTTTCCTTAGCGCTTCCGTCCGTTCGTGCCAACGAGATAGTTGTCGTTGTAGAAGTTTCTCTGTCTGAGCCACTTCTCTGACAGTATTTCCCCGCTCTGTGAGCGCATCCCTGTTCCGAATGGCACGAGCATCTTCTTCTTCCTCCTTTTGCAGCTCTAGAGCGATGTCCTCCAATACTTTTACACAACTTTGAACATCATTGGCAACAACATTAAACGTGTCCATTGATGTTTGTAATGCACGCATCCTCCTTTCCATATTATCAATCTGCAATTTGTCCCTCATTAGACTGTCCGACAAGTCGGTTAGAGACGCCTGAAGTGTCGCTGGACTCTGTAATACGTATGGCCGTAGTTTTTCACTCTCCTGTCGACTTTTCAAGATCTTCTCCGTCATTTCTTCGAGGTAGGTTTGCTTCCGGGCTTTCTCCGCCTTAACTCGCTCGAGGGACTCCGCTACCCGTTCTTGACTCCGCCTCAACTCTAACAATCTGACTTTTAATTCATCATTCCTCTTAATCTTTTCGTTCACGGGTCCTTCCATAGCCTTTTGCTGCCTGCTCATATCTGCCAGCCGCTGTTGCATTTCCTGGTTCTCTGCATATAAAGCTTCTATGCGCGCTTTGGTTGTTTCGGATTTACTAAAATGCTTGTCAATCACGGCCGTTTGCGTCTCGCGAAACCGAACAAAGTTAATCAGGTACGAGAATATCTTGACAAGGCGGTCGTGTGTAGGTTTTGTAAGATCTGTAAAGGCAAAGTCGTTGACACCGCACTACACACATCATTTAGTTACAAATTGCGAATGATAAGTGTGCATAGAGAGAAACCAAAAAGAATACATATCCTACATACCTCAACCATCAGCTTCCGCAGGGACATAAAGAACCCCATCAGATTGCGGGTGTCTGGCGGGATAAGATCGACATGGTCTGGACATATATCCTCCGCAGCTGCGCGCATAGCCGGCTCAACAGTTTCTCGGGTTGCATTCATCAGTAGCTCTGCGAACGATTCGAAGACTAATTGGATCTGTTGTGGATTTGGCTTGACCAGGTCAGCGAGGGAGAATGGGACGCCAATATCGTTTATACACCCTGCGATTTCCCTGTCTGGCTATAAATAATAAATATTAGTAAAATTGAGCTGTAGCTATGGGATACAATATAATGCTATCTACTCACCAGTCGCATCAGCGCATCGCTATCGTCTTCCTTCTTCTTGCTCCGACTGCCCTGTTGTTGATGGGCTCCATTCCCATGAAACTGCTGGCTCATTCGCGAATTAAATGCCATATTGTAGATATATAAACAAAAAGCGCATCTGGCAGCTAATCCTCGGGTGCTGAAGTGACCGAAGTTTTATATTTATTTTCTGTTCATGAATGACGACCGTTAGAGGGAATTTGTTTTGTTTACTGAGACGATGACAGCATGAGTCCAAAAGCGGTTTAGCGGCATGCGGTGGGGTGAGAGCTGCAAACAATGCAAACGATAGAAACAAAACAAACACCAATTTATTTTTGGTAGGATAAAGTCTTGGCATCTAGTCATTCCTGATTTCATTCATTCCCCGTAGATGTTGCTTGACATTCTCAACTTCAAATTATCTTCTTTCACGCATCTTACTGGTATGTCGCTTGGTTCCACGGTGCAAATTGGTATTTGGAATATTAAACCTGCTCGTCCGTAAAAAGACTTCAGACAAATTCTTTTCAACCATCGCATTTCTGACTCACTTGCCCAGCTGGCGCATAACCACTCCCCGCTCATAGCTTCCTCACAACCATTTCTTGGTGCAATAAACGGCTCGCTGTTATACTTGGCCATTTACTTGTGTGCAGAAAACTCGCCCAAGCCATTTGGTGCAGTTGCTATCTGCCGTTGGGCGGACGTTTTCGCCTCCAATGGCAACAACCATGTCTTTAGAAGACAGTTCCAAACCCTTTGAGTATGTGCCATACTACACACCGCCAGGGAAATTCTACTAAGTTGAACATTGGCACTGATACTTTACTCACAGCATTGTTGCCACATACAATGACCTCCTCCGTTCCGATCCCGACCTCACAATGCCAATCGCCGCTATCGAAGCATTAGTTCTCCTCCTGACTCACTCCCCCTCCTCCACAATATCAGAAACCTTGGATCTACTAGAAACACACACAGCACATCTAAAACGTTCGATAGCGAACCCAATCGCTCTTTCAGCAGGTACCGATCTTTTCCAACGGTACCTCATAACGACCTTGCAAAGACCAGGCCAACTAGGTCCCGCCGGGGATTTCAATGCAATCAGAGCACATCTACTTGCCAACGGCCGATTATTCATCAAGCGCGCAAAGGAAAGCAGGGATATAATTGCCGCATTTGGAAGAGGGTTTGTACGGGATGGAACCACGGTGTTGACGAACGGTGGTTCTAGGGTGGTTAGCGCGTTGCTGCGGAAAGCTGCGCAGGAGCAAAAGGAAACGGGAGCCCCCGCGGCTAGATTCCGCGTTATTTATGTGGTATCGAACGGTCACAATATCAATGGTAATGGTAATAGCAATTCGTCTGGGTCGGACCTGGAAGGTATGGATACCGTCACCGCACTTAGATCTAAGGGTATTCCGGTAGCTACGATCTCGGAATCGGCGGTGGCATACGCACTGGGGATGGTGGATATGGTTATAGTGGGCGCGGAAGGCGTGGTTGAGAATGGCGGCATCATATCGCGCCTGGGAACGTATCAAATTGGCCTTCTAGCCAAGGCTGAGGGGAAACCATTCTACGTCGTCGCCGAGAGCCACAAATTCGTCAGATTATATCCCCTCGGCCAATACGACCTGCCGATCAACCAGAAAGTGGTCGATTTCAAGACAGATCAAAGCAGCGAGCCCACCAGCAAAACCACTAACGATCAATCAGAAAGCCAGCTCCCCGAGCATGCAACGAAGGAACAAACGAATCACCTCAACGCGCTACTTAGCGGGCAAACGCTGGCACCTCTCGAGAATAGAAGGCCAATAAGACGGGACGCTGTCGATTTCACACCTCCCCATCTCATCTCGGCTCTAATTACGGAAGGTGGCGTGCTTACACCCAGTGCCGTCAGTGAGGAATTGATCAAGATATGGTTTTGAACTTACAAACCTGTGTCTCGGACCTTTATCTTTAATGTTCTTTCTTTCCCCTATTATTGAGCGACTATATATGCACAATATATATCTTCAATCAAAAAAGAAGTTACGGAAGCGTTAGCAGCTTTTCTATCACGATCTTTCATGAACTATCAAGGACCTTTTTGATTGCTACCTACCGAGTGGCTTCTCGTGATATTTTTGTAAGCCCCATACCAGCAAGCTATAATCAAGCATTCAGAGGCGAAATCAGTACCCGCATGAATAAAAGATGGAAAGAAAAATAATAATAATGACAACGTCTGGCATAACATGCCTCAATATATTTGCTGTTAGTAAAATTCATCCAGAATAAACCCAAAAACCCCAAAACTTAAAATGAACAATATATTACACGGAAATTCAATAAATAAATGAACTCTCCGCTAAGTGTCCAACATAGCCGTCCCTAGTCGTTTCTCTAAGCTGGCATATGGATGCTTGTCCCTTTAGACCCGGAGTATGATGTTATTTTCTCGCAGGAGCCTTATCTCCTGCGCCATATTTATCCAACGTCTTTTTTGTCTTTAGGTGCCCCCTTTCAGGACGGGTCTAGGGCTATATTTTCTGCCTGTAAGGGGAATAACTTCATATGTTCGTGGTGGTTTCTCACTAACTGGAATCATGCACTGCGGGGCGCGTTGGTGAAAAGGGGATAGGTATGCTATGTCGAACATGATATGTTTTCTGTTTCTCTTCGGGTTATTTAGTGGCGGATGATCACAAAGGGGCATCCTTACGTATTAGATGGATCGTTATTGGGTGCCTGGCTCTGACTAGAGTCGAACTCAGGTATAACGAATCGCGGGACATTTCTCCCCAGCGTCATAGGTAGAATGAGTGCCTCAAAACCATGTGGCCTGGAATGGTGTAAGGCATCAATCATCAGCAAGCTGCATATCTGAGCGCAAAAAGCATCACTACTAAACCGGGTTAGTATTCGAGTCGCATAAAAAGATTTGGCAGATATGGAGTTTAGGTAGAGGAAGAATAGTTCTCAACTTGCTTTCATACATAAATAATCACCCGCCAAACTATCTCACCCTCCTTCCATCTCAAGATTGACCTTCTTCCTCATATTTCCACCCCAGAGGCGTTGGAGAGGTTGGAGTTGTCATCCTCCTCTGGGATAGCAGGCAGAACCTGGACGCCATATCGGTTGAATACGCGCCTGCGCCTGTTAATATGTTGTTTATATGCGTCATCGGCAGCGGGAACAGGAGGTGGCTTGTGTCGATTTTCTGGTGATAGATTTATGCCTGCGATCCCCTTTACGAAGATAAAAAAGAGGCATGACCATAGGATAGCGTTGCGGAAGTATTCCAGAAGGGTTTGGGTGTGGGCGGAGCTGTCTTGCATTTTCTGCATTAATGTGTCGATGGGATACATAGTTTGTATGTTGGGCTCTTCTGGCCTGGATATATATCTAGATATGTATAGAGAATTGTAGATGGTTTCTGAGCTGTAAGAAGTATGGAAGTAGATGTGTATGAGAAAGAGAGTGTAGAACTGAAGAAGGAATAGATGTAGTAGAATTGAAGGAAAAGTAGTTATTGTTTTTTCTGATGACATTTTTGAGTTTGAAAATAGCCTCTGGACAGCATGCTTAGATGAGCTTATTCCTGATATAAAAACATAAAATCAGTGGTCATAACCAGAGAGTAGGCTATAACAGAGTTGTTAATAATGATCACAATGTATATAAACTCTGAGAAAGTTCATGAATGAATCTTGAGAAATACAGATGTGACCAATCAAGTTTCACATGATTGATCTGAAACTCACAGAGCTATGATATAAACTCTTTCATGTTGCAAACATAAGGAAGAAAAACATGAAATATAGGACATAGAATATCACTACATTTGTAAAGTTTGCTCTATCAACTCTGCGACTCATGTCCTACACCACCCAGAGAATTATAGCAAGTGCAGCGCAAATATCCAAAGAATTAACTTTGGAGTTGTGGCAGCCCGATTCCCTGGAGGAGAATAATATGTCATTTTAGACATAATGTATATCAGATAACTAACCAGGATATCAGTTAGATGATTTCTCCAGAGAAAGTTGAAAGCTTGAAGTTGGGTTGAACCTAAAAGCCTAAAAGCGGAACCGTTGTTGGAAAACTCTATTTTAGCCTTACCGGGAGACCCAATCTTAGTCGCTAAATAGCCGCTAGTTAGCCGCAGAGAGTTCCACTTAAGCGAAGCACCTCGGATAGAGAAGACTGTAAGGTAGCTAGCTAAGTACCTATAGCGAAGATGTTAAGAATTTTGGAGGATTGCTTGGATGTGCATATAGGCTCGGTTGAGGTGGGAAGGTCGACAGCTCTGAGTATGGTTGACACCTCTGGATGACATCGCGCCTGTGATAGCCCATCCAGCTACGAATGAAGCATACTATACGTGCTAAAAAATTCTCGTTGAATTAGTTAAACTTGGATAGATAACTATCGCTTCACATGAACTGGAGGGGTTGTGGTTTGCCGCCCACCAACATTGGTATATAAACTGTGTCATTCGGTATTAACATACTTACCAAAGCGGATGTCTATCTAAAAATGAAATGAAAATAAAAGCACCACAGATATCGTAAAATAGAAAACGAACACCATTGATCGAGAGTCAAGAAACAGTTACGTGCACATATGCACTACGACTGAAACTCCCCAAACTCACCCCCACCATCATCATTATCGCTAAAGCCCTGGATCACTTTATTCTCCTCCATATTCAACATAGACTGTGGCCTTCGCCTTCGATCGCTCCGTCCGCTGGATGGCGGGGGTGCGATCATCGGGAATGCCGTAGAGGAAAAATCACCATCACCATCATCATCCACTCTTTGGGCCGGTCCTGGCGGTGGAGGAATGGAAAACAGGGCCGTCTGTTCCTCCCTAGCTGCCGTAGCAGGACTTAGAATCTGATCCGGTGTGATCGGTTTCTTCCCACCGATATTAATACTAATCGTCTGTCCAGGCTTCAGACTATAATCCTTTGGCGGATGCACTGGGCTTTCTGGTGCCGATTTCTGTTGTGCGCCTAGCGCTATCCTGCCCTTTGCGGTGGTAGCTCCCCTTCCTGTGCCCGGTGAAACAGCCTGCCCTTCTTGTGCAAATCCCAACACCTTCCTTGCCTCCTGTAGCGTGACGCCGAAATCGAAGGCTTCGCTTCTATCTTCAAATCCAATGCCCAATATAGCTTTTCGCCCATCATGCATAACTCTTACTGCAAAGAATCTCGAAGAATCGATCGCATGTTCGACGGCGCCTAGATCTGTGTAAGGGGCTGCTGCGAAGAGGTTTCCCGTACTTGGGTCCTCCAGTACAATATCCACTTTGACTTTTTCTTGTGGACTTGCTGCCATCGCGGCCGTTGTTGTTGGGTTTCCTGGTCGGTGTTGTAATTTTGTCTGTGCCTGTGGTTGCGGCAGAGTGGTAATCGCTGTCTCGATAATGCGGAGTCGAGCAGTAAAGATTTGGCGGGTCTGGTTGTTATTCTTCGGGTCTGGAACGGTCCAATCGGCAGCTGTGTAGCCCTTCATGGAGGTCAACGGCGGTATCGCATAGACGTGTACAGGATGACAGATGAAAAGTACTCGTTGGATAGCGTCGCTTGGGAGCTCCTTTCCCGTTGCGGGATCGATTTGGCCGGACATTATCGTAACTTTTGTGTGGAGGGGTTATGGCGACTTCTTACGAAGGGTCGCATAGGGAGCTCAAATGGTAAGCTCTGAAATTGTGCGTGGTGTATGTAGGATGTGTCGTTCTTATATATCATCTCACTATGCTGGATACTCTGGCGCATAGCTTGAAACCCCGCTGCCTGCTATGTTGGATGCGATATGGGGGGGGGGGGAGGCGGGGTAATATAAATACGAAACTTCGCATAGTTTGTGTCCTTACAGCACGTATTAATACGTAATGCTATGACGAATACAGGCTCAGCCGCTTGCCCATCAGGTGACACGACAAGCTCCTTGAGGCTCCTAACAAACTTTATCTTGACTTCTTTGGATATTTAAAACAACAACTTTTGTATATCTTTATCAATTCTTCTTTCTTCAGATCTTGCATCTTGAGAAACATTGAAATGAGACATATCATCTGTAATATTGTGCCTTGTTCTCACTTTCATCTTTGTGCTTTCTTTGATGCAGAGCTCCTTGTTTAATGCAGTGTCATGTTTCTCTTTGTTACCTGCAAATGAATGTCTGGGTGGACAAATTCAGACTGAACTACAGTACAGGTCTGTACAAACAAATATGACAGCTTCTATGTACTGGCCAATATCTATTAAACACCAATTAAAATGCAGAATAAAGCTAGAGACTTGTATAAGTTGAAACTCATCGCTTTAAATTCTTGACTCTCAGCTATGTGAGTGCTGATTTTGAATATATCATAAATGAATTGTCAAAGATATTTTGAATATTATTCATGCAAACTCATCACACGTTGAGTTTCTGCAGTGGTAGTAGTGATAGAGCAGCAGCAGCAGCAGTTTATGATCTTGGAAATTTCTGTGGCACACCACCATATTCATTCTACTTACTTTATTACAACTAACAGGTGTTCTCCATGGCTCATATCTCTGTTCCTACTAGCTTCAACAAACCCTCCGAAGCATCGCGCGTGAGACAAGTAATAAAAAAGAAAAATGGATCAGACCACCTAAAGTGATCCAATTCTCGGCTTAGAACTTCGTGAAAACCGTCCGCAACGCCCCGGGCCCGCAGGTTCCTCGAGGCAAGACAGACGACAGAATCACCTTCGGCTGGGTAACACGCGGTCATTAACTATAAGGGCCAATTCCATGATCTCCACCATCGAGCCTAAGAGCATCAAAGCGATTCTATCGACGCAAGTTGGACGATTTCGGCCTTCCAGGGTTCGCGGTCTTTTTTTTTTTTTTTTTTTTTTGC
>PDND01000031.1:0-172382 GCA_002572855.1 [Emmonsia] crescens
CCCCCCCCCCCCCCCCCCCCCCCCCCCGGCGCCCCATTTTCTCACTCTTGATAGATTACCCGAACCTACACGAGTTGAATAACTCATTTCCGGTTATCAATGTTGGCAACAAGGATAATCCGAACTACCTCCCTGCTGAGGTCTGCCATATCCTGCCTGGACAGCCGGCAAATGCCAAACTTAGCCCCAGTCAAACTCAAAATATGATTAAATTTGCCGTCAAGAAGCCTGCCGAAAATGCGAGGTCGATCATCACCAATGGAGCTCAGGTGCTTGGGATTACGCCACAATTGAACCCTATGCTGGTAAGTTGTATCAGTTTCTAGAGTGATGGGCTTTGACGGTAGCTGCTTACACTTTTTAGGCCGGTATGCAATTGTCAATATTGCCCAACTTAATTACTGTTCCTGGTCGGGTCTTGGAGGGTCCCACCGTTATCCAGTATAAGGGACAGAGTTTTAAAAACCCTCAAGGCGGGAACTGGAACCTTCAGAAGGTTGCATTCTCACAAGGATCGCAGCTACCCGCCTGGACATACCTATATTATAAAGGAAGTCGAACCAACCCGGAGGCTCTTTCGGATAGCGTTGCTAGGTTTACAGATATGGCAAAGCTGCAAGGTCTCGCTGTTCCAACACCTAGCCGGCCAATCGCTGTCAACGTTCGCCAGGGTCAAGGTCCGGAGGATGTACCACTGGACCCCATTTTTGCTGAGATTCGTCAGCAGACTCGAGTGAGATTGGTTCTGGTTATTCTACCCTTTGCAAGCCCTCCCATTTACAGCCAAGTAAAGTATAGGGGAGATATCAAAGATGGTATCCATACTATTTGCGTAGTCGCAGAGAAGTTCGGCAAAAATCAACCCCAGTACTTCGCAAACGTTGCCTTAAAGTTCAACCTGAAGCTCGGAGGGGTCAACCACAAGCTTCAACCGTCCAAACTAGGGATTGTTTCCGAAGGTAAAACCATGGTCGTTGGTATTGATGTTACTCATCCTTCTCCGGGTTCTGCCCCCACCGCACCAAGCATAGCCGGGATGGTTGCAAGTGTGGATAAAGTCCTTGGCCAATGGCCTGCCAGCATTCGTCTTCAGCACCAGGCTCGCGCAGAGATGGTCAATGACCTCGATCCAATGCTCCAATCTCGTCTACGCCTTTGGCAAAAGAACAACTCCAAGAGCCTCCCAGAGAATATCCTGATATACCGCGACGGAGTATCCGAAGGCCAATATGGCAAAGTTCTCGTAGAGGAATTGCCCCTGCTTCGCAGCGCATGCAAATCCATCTACCCAGCCGACCAGACCAAGAAAGGCCTTCCGAAAATCACGATCGTCATCGTCGGCAAACGGCACAATACGAGGTTCTATCCTACAGACCTCAAGGACGCCGATAACAGCTCAAACCCCAACAACGGTACCATCGTCGATCGTGGCGTCACTGAAACACGCAACTGGGATTTCTTCCTGCAAGCTCACACTGCACTACAGGGGACCGCCCGGCCAGCCCATTACTACGTCATCCTCGATGAGATTTTCGTGAAAAGAAAGACTTCGGGTCGCTTCACCAGCATTGCTGATGAGCTTGAAGACTTGACACATAATCTCTGCTATTTGTTCGGTCGAGCGACCAAAGCTGTCAGCATCTGCCCGCCGGCTTACTATGCGGATCTAGTTTGCGAGCGCGCCAGGCGTTACCTGAGTAGGTACTTTGACGTGACGCCTGATACTAGTGTTGCGTCGTCTGGCGGTGGTGAGGGCCCTATGCCTTCGGGTGGCGATGTTCTGGTGCATAAAGACCTTGTGGACACTATGTTTTATATCTGAATGATATCCGCGTACACAATCCAAGGAGATATTTGGAATTGGGTAACTGTGCTAAAAGAAAAGAAAAATGTTATGGAAGTCGGAAGCCAGTACGCAGAGCAGCCATTACTCTGTCAATATTTTACTATGTTCAAGTCATGATTTGCTCCTAGTTGCTTATTTGTTGATTATATTCCCCATGTTCTGCTACCTGTTGTTTGACCTTGGTCACTTTTAGGATGTCTATCTCAACCTCCTTTCTACAATGTATCTGCACTGCACTTTTTCCATATGCACTTGATTAAATGCATCTCAATTTGTTAGTTGACAAGGAACTTGATGGAATGCACTTCTAATTTGTTAAATAATTCTCAGAAAGTATCTGACCAATTGATTACTTGAAATTTAACTGAATGATGAGAATTCAATGCCATAATCATAATCATATCAAAATATACACATATGCTTTATATTCATACACGAACACACCCGATGCAAATGGCAAAATGCCCTCCCAAAGGAACCCCCCCCGCCCCCCTTCTGCCCTGGACACAGAAAGGGCAAATATAAAACAACTACCTACCTACCGAAGTATGTACCTAGGTACCTATCATCGAGCAACCCCAACCACACCCCTCCTCCCCAACCACCCCACAACCCCCTTCTTCAACCGAAACTGCTTCTCAATCATCTCCTCCGACACCCCTTCCTTATCCCTCATCGCCAAAACCTGCTTGATACTCACGACATCCAGAAACTCGCGGCCGGGATGGCTATGTCGACCGATGGACTCGAATTCGCGCTCTGCGGCCTTCTCTAGCTGGGCGCGGGAGGAGAGGGTGAGTAGCGCCGGGTTTGACGATCTGGAGTTTGTTGTGGAGGATGTTGTGGGTGGGGGGAAGACGGAGGAGAGCGGTTGCTGGTGCTGCTGGTGCTGCAGGTGCTGGTTGAAGAGGTTGTTGGGTGTGACGGGCCCGATGGAGCGGAGGGAGGCGGCGAAGTGAGGATCACGGGCGTCGAGGTCGATGGCTGTTTTTTGTTGGTTTGGTTGGATTGTTTAGTTTTTGTCTTTATTATTATTCATGGGAACTGTTTTGGGGGGGGTTGGGGGGGGGGGGAATGTTCGCTGCATCTATGATCTTGGGTTTGCGATCTGGTCCAGGGAATTTGTTGTTTTTCATTTCTTTTGGTTTTCTGCATATATGACCAAAGCAAAAATAATACAACCTACCTTCCGATCTTACAGCGCTGGCCTTCTCTTTTGAATGGAATGCCGGGCCCGATTGTTCTTGTTGTCGGTTGGCTGCCCTGGCTGCTCTATCCGCGGGAGTGGCACCGGTGGAAGCGGTGGTCGATGAGGAGGGTTTCTTAGGGTATTGGCGGCGGGAGGCTGCGTTGGCTGCCGACTTTATGGGTTTCGAGGATGATGCGCCCATTTCAATTGCGTTGGGCAGCGTTATTGGGGAATCGTCAAGAAATATTCCGTATATTGGCTTTCTTGCGGATGATGGAAAGTTGCGGCAGACGGAGGTTGGAAATATTGTTATTTAGGCTGGTCCCATTTGGTCTGGTCTCATACATTTCTTGATGTGAGTCCCACCAGGACTTATCATCAAAAAAATATGAAAATGAATCATTATTTTCAGAAATGATGATCAGTTTTAATAATATAAAAATAGCGAAATGGAAGTAATTTCTAATAATAAATAGTGAATATGAATATGAAAATAGATACTTACATGCGCAGTAGTATATAACCTCTAGGTTCCACTATATGCCAAGTCCTCGCGTAGCTATTAGAGCTGGCAGGTCTTCGCACATGAAACCTACGGACTATAGACTGGAGGAGTTGCTCTACATTTCCAATCCTCGCGAACTACTTCTTAGGCCTAATACATATCACACCAAGCTGCGAACCCCCTAGAATAGAAGCCCGCAAAGCCCTTATTCTTATAGATATTTCCCCTTTCTGTCAGCGGGCGCATCTTTCATCGTATTAATTTTATCCTTTTCCTGCATCGTTGGATCTGTTCTCCTTCAGTTTATATTCTCTTGCTCTATACCACCATCCATTTATACAGGTGCCATTCCCTTGTTTTAACTATTCAAAATGTATTTCCAAGTATGTTCTTCTGCCTCTTCTACTACCGTTTCCATTTCCACATTCATCTTCTAAACCTAGGCATTCATTCCTGAATCAGCAAGGTCGTTCTTGTGTAAATACCTTGGCTATCTCGCGGAGAAACAATGAGCATTGTTGATTCATTAGTACTTCAGAAACCCGAGTTTCCGAATTCAAGAACTATCTATCTCTATACCGAACGACTATGGCACTGACGAAGACAAATCATTGAAAAATGGAACCCGCACAAGATGCAAAGATTCAGCCAGCTCTCATCTTCATCAGACCAGAACATGTACCTCAGTCCATAAATTACGTTGTCAACTTAACCTAAGACAAAAAAAAGGAAAGAAATGAGAACTTGACACACTTATCCAGTCAGTTTGAAATGACTTCCATCAAGGATTCTTTTGCAGGCGCACGGCTCTGGCTCCAGTCATCTTCTTAATATCCTCAAATAGGATATTTGCAGGTGTATAATAAGTGATGCCAGGGCCCTCGTTCCCAGCGAACAACAACCCAACAAAGTTGGTCACACTATCAACTATGAAAGACCCAGAATCACCTCTTTTCAAGAAAGCCCCTGATCCTGGCAGACCGGTAACAGAGCACTCATGGGTGACAATTATGTTTCCAGTTTTCCAACACTTAAGCTCTAAAGCTTTCAGGCCATTATAACGACCCATGGTAAGATTCGTTCTTCGACCAAACTTGTACAGTCGTTCACCTTGCGCAGGTTTGGCACCAGTGGGATCCTCCACAGCCTCACCGGAGAACGTGGTACCCAAATCCTCATCCTTGTATGAACCGACTGGTGGGAACTATTAACCAATGTCAGAAAAAGTTCGCGAGACTTTGTACGTTTGTTAAAGAAGAAGATATACACTCACTTTGTTCAGCCCCACACGATTTGGATACACAGATATCAAAGCCCAATCTAGCTGGCGCTTGTCATTACCAGAGGTCAGCCGGTGCCCAGACGCAGCATAAACTCTCCCCAATGTTGCGGATCCGGTGTTGAAATGCTTTTCCGCACGGAGTTTTAGAGAATGAGCGTCGAGGATGGCTTTCTCCATGTTTTCAAACTGCAGTTCTTCCCTGGGGATAATGAAGTCACCGTCATCCCTGGCCTTCTTGACTTTCTTGTACAGAGGCTGTTCCCTGGCTGCCTTGATATTCTCGTTGATCATCTCCATCCGTGCATTGTGGTCTTTCAAGGAGGGTTGATCGATGCGGATATTCGCAGTGCTCGACTCCAGCATTGACATCCCTGTATCCCTCCATCGCTCAATATCTAAACACTGATTAGCCATGGGTGCAATACAGAGAAATGTCCCTAGTGTGAAGAAGTTTACCACACTATTGAGCCCGACAAGGGGTGTGCAAATTCGTCTTCAAAGCACCAAAAAAGAGTATAGAGTTGGAGCTTACCTTTTTCCAATTTAGAATTGGGTGGAACGTCTCCTGGTTCAACTGCATGATAGCATGTGAGGCCAAACACGTGCCATCCGTTCTTTTCTGTGTCCAGCAACTCGACGAAACCGCCAAAAGTAGAGCCCCTGTAATTTGAATTATGGACCCCAATGCTCGCGCCCAGTTTCACCTTTGTCTCCCATGCATGGTCAGGGAGGACGACATTAGTCAAGTCGACTTCTGTTGCTCGCCAGATCTTGCTTCGGATAATCTCAACAGCAACCTCTCCAAGTCCTTCCTTATCCAGAAGCACTGAAATCTCATCGCGTTTGCTCTTCCATGTTTTGGTGGTATCACGAGGCACGGTCAACAAAACAGTGGGATGGTCTTTTTGGGGATATTGGTTTGTACCCCTCCGAAAACACTCAAGAGACAACCAACCCTCTAAACCAAGGAGGTCACAAATCTTGCGAGAGATATCATCCCACTGGTTGTAAATATTATCTTCAGGCATCACTGGAGATGTGATCTTTTCAATATTCGCTCTCTCGTCGATCAACTCCACACTAATGTTGTCGAAGCCAAAGGACCGCAGAATCGACAGGGCATCTTTGCACATGTTTTTCCAGGAATCGTCTCGCTCAGTTCTATTTGCAGAGATGACGACCGTTTCAACCGGGCCTTCGTCTTCATTTGTTTTTGACGTTCGAAGGCATGCGGCCATGGCGTTAATTTGGATCTGATACTTCGAGAGAATTTCGACGAACTTAGGGTGTAGCTCTGGCCACTGTCTCTCGAGTGGATGATCTGACGCAAGTGGAGTACCTATGGCAGGAACAGTGCATAGAACTGGGCCACCGACCCGAAAATCTTCGCTACGAATGCCATCTTCAGTCTCATCCTCGTCAGAACTTGAACCACGAGTCCTTCTGAAACGCTCTTGCGAGATGTGAGGTGACGGTAGCGACACTGGGGGTTCAGACAGAAACCGCACAACAGGCGAGGCATAGGCTTCCTCAGAGCTCCTATTCATCCCCCTTCTGGAGGAGGCAGTAGTTGCAGTTTGGGACATGGTGAACACCCCCACGAGACCCACGCGCGATGATAAGGAGAAGTCTAGAAATGAGTACCGATACAATAAGAAAAACCTTTTGAGGATAACAACACTGCACAGATGTGTAGTCACTGTAGAACAAAGAGGACAAAAAATCCCAGCTCCGACGTGTTGAAGTGCAGAGTCCTGGGAGGAAAGAGTAGAGAAAGAACCAGCCTGGAACAATATAAAGCCGGGTGTGCAGTCCAGCGGGTTCTTTGGTGACTATAGAGCTATGGTTCCTTCTATATTAATGTATGCTGTATGCTACGATTCTACCAAGTATCCAAGTATGACTTTTTCAGAGTTGTGAGCGCGAACGTCGAAACCTTAGCCTCCAAGGCTGGCTCTTCCGACTACCTTTCTAGCTCTCTACCCTGTCAGGAGCTGTCTGTCTTCATATTATCTCAGTCTTAGTCTCGTTGTAACACTACTACCACAACACACTCTGTTCTTATCAGGCAAACACCATGAAAAGACCCTCTGAGACTACGGCGACCCCTAAAAACCTAACATCAACTTTCTTTGGTCCATCTGCAACATGGCTTCAACATCAACCTGGACAAGACGGCCCTGATCGCACCGTCGCAGCCCGCGCTTCATCTCAAGGGCCTCACAGGCTCGGCCGTCACGCCGCCCAAGGCTCGTCTTTCCCGTGATGTAGCCAGATCCTGGTCCTCCTTGAGCGTCGGCTACTGTGTTGGCCTGCTGCTTCGCCCGTTTCTTGGACCTGCACCCTCTACAGACCACTGTTTGACATGGACCTTTGCTCAGCTAAGTCGTGCTGCCATGCAGCTCGGATCCATCCTCGACACCACGGGCATCAAATCTCGGGACAAGGTTCTTGTCCTGGTGCCAAGCTGCGTGGAATGGGCTCAGCTACATTGAGTTTCAACGTTAAAGTGCTACACGCTCGTGACACTGGACAGCGTCACAATGGAGCCTGGCCATGAAAAGGAGCTGCAGAACTTTATGGAGACACTTCAACGCCCTGTTGTAGTTACCAGGAGTCAGGAACACACGGAGGTCGTTGCTCGACTCCGCGCCACGCCCGATAATTATCAGCCTTTATAGGCATCTGCCTGAACTCCCTGTCCGCGCCGCCACCTGGCTGGACATCCTTTCCAGATATTGCCTACATGTCTTTCCCCAACAAGATCGAGGTACAGCCTCTTGTGGACAACCCGGACCAGATGGCCCTGATCATGTTCACCAGCAGGACATCTGGTACACTCAAGGGCGTTCCACGGTGTCGGCGAGCTGCTACATGTCCTTGCATCGGCAGATTCCATTCCTCCAGTGCAGGTGCCCATTGCGCTCGTGAATTCATTTAACTATCACTCTGCCGCGCCCAGCACTATGATAACATCGTAGTATACAGGAAACTCTCTCATCCTAACGGGCAGTACTTTCTGTACAAACATTACCTTGCCAGTCAATTGTTGCATTCTGACCTGTGGTGCTCTACTTGGACCATCTTGTAGTGGAAGGTCTTTCAAAGCACTCTGATTTCACCGCAGAAAAGGTCAGTTGCGTGAGGGTCGCGCACATAACCGGCTCTGTTGTCGCACTGGAGATGCTCAAAAGGCTAGAGAAGCTCTTTCCCAAGGCCAGGGCCTCCGGCGGCTACGGCATGACAGAGGCGTTTCGCATGATCGGCTGGCCAGGGGGCACGCGAGCGCCGAGACTTCTAAGATCCCAGTATACAAAGGTGTCGTGGCCTTTGGTGTCATCCTTCTTGGCACCAAGATCAGAATCGTCAACGATGATGGCCATGCTGTGGGATGAAACCAACCGGGTGTGCTTCACCTGAGCGGCTACAACATAGCCAAAGTCTACCTGGGCAGGTTAAAACCTGATGCCATCTATGAATCAGACAGCAGCAGATGGTTTATCATGGGTGACTGCGCCATGCAGGACAACCATAGTCATGTCTTCGTAATGGGCTGAGATGAGTACATGATCAAGAACAGCGGTAGAATACTGGCACTAGCCGCCATTGAAAAAACCTGGTCCTAAAGCATTTTGGAGTAATGGTATGCTGCCGACTCCGAGTACATACTGTAACCGCTGCTAACAACAGTATAAAATAGGCCGTTGTCATTAGAACGCCCTTAGGATTTAGACAGGCACCATACATTGTTTTTGAAACTCTGCCTAGTAACATGTATGATCTGGAGAATCTTGTCATTGAGGAGCTGGGAGAAGACTACCATCTTGGTGGCATTTTAAATTTTCAGCAGATAGGACTGCTGAATGGCCATCCAGAGTGCACAAGTTCTTCATTGCTGATGTGCGGCGGGCTGTTGTGAAAGAAATCAGCCGCTGGAGATGCCCATGCAGAAAAGAAGATATGTTTTGAAGGGAAGTTAACATTGAGATTTTCTGTCCACCACAGAAGACATTTTGTAGAGAAATCAAACACAAAAGAGAATTTCTTCTATATTTACTTGATTATTATGAATCTCATTTTTCTGAATTCTTTTCAGAGCAGCTTGACTATCTGAGGAAATTCAAGCTTGTTTCATGTCTTTTCTTTTTGAGACTTTTATTTTTATTAACTTAAAAGCTTTTATTATAGTATATATATATAGTTCAGCATCAAAAACCTTACATTTATTTTCAATATTTCCTAAGTTCCGATGAGACTCATATTAAGAAATGTATGGAACTAGATTAAATAAGATCAAACATGAAATTCATGGTCCTGCTGACCAGCCTAGAAATCTTCAATATTTAAAATAAAGTAATTTGAGATCAGTGTGATTGTATATATACTGTGACCACTCCGTAGAAGTAATGCTTTTAAACAATGTGACTATGCAGTAGTATAAAATTTGGTCCTAGTCCCAGACATGGTCACATGGCCAGTCTAAAAATTGTACATACACTAGACCTAGAGATCCTGAAGATGGTGAGAGCTTGTTGGAACACAAAAGATGAATGAAAAAAGGCAAATATTCTAGGTATACATGGATTCTACTAAATAAATAAAGCACCGGCAATATATATGTTCATGAAAGCGTTGAGAAGATCCCAGGTTCAAATCGCAAGTCCATTTTTTGATCTGCTTGAAATACCCTTTTTCCCCCGGACCGCATAACGGAAAACGCAAAGCAATATTAAACCTCTTAGCGCAACCCTGCGAGACGTCTCTCCTGGACTTCGCTCAATGCACGGCTTCCACTGACAAAGGCAACGGTGCCCACTACCAATACAGCAGGCAGCGTTTGGAACAGGTTCCATGTCGTGTAGTAAAGGAAGAATATGCCTTCCAGCCCAACGATCGAACCAAGAAACAAGAAATGCGAGATAGGAGATGACTTCAATGCAACTGGGAGGTGATCCAAATTGACACCCAGATAAAACCACTATAGCAAATGTTAGCTAAGCCTTTTTTTTTTTTGGTTTTTTGGAAAATCAAGTGGAATCTATTCGATCACTTTACGTACCAAACCTGCAAGCGCCGGAAGAGCAGCCAAGACTGCGACCACAAACACCAACGTTATGATGACAGGAGGGCTTTTGGGGTCTGCTTTGAAAGTATGGTAGATTTCCTCGCGCTTGCCGTATCTGAGAGAGTCTGAGGGAAGTGGTCCGCTAGCATCATCGTCGCGGGCGACATCCAACTGGAAAACACGGTTGTCATATCCCATCGCTGGTCCGAACGAGGCGATCACAAAGCGAGCTTCGATGGGCTTCGAGGACCGCAAGAACTGAGGAGGAAGGTCTTTTTGCGCCTACATAATAAACGAGAGGTTGTCAACAATGCGCCCCGTTCCATTTTTTTAATTTATCGGGCTACTGTGAGAAATGTCCCAACTAACCAACTCCACCTTTGCCTTTCCGCTTTCCTTCACACTTAATGGGTAGGATAGGTCTAGTCCGCTATCGAGCTCCTTTAGTAGTAAGAAAGCTTGGTGGGGTCTTTTGGCGGAACTGCCTTCCCGCGTCGTTAAGCTAAGCTTGAGGATATCTGAATCTCCGAACGAAAGTGGCTTCGATGGTGGTTTCTTCTCCGCCAACCTAATTACTCCCATATGTATGTAGTCAGCACCAGCATCTACAACTTGACGTATGTGAGGGAAATAAGAATACAACGCACTTCTCTTTCAATCCACTGCCAATCCCAGCACCCTTCTGTACAATTGAGACCGTAGCATCGTCAAAACCCCAGCCAGAAGCAGCCCAAGCAGAGGGGAGGGCTGATAACAAGAGGCCAGCTCGGAGAAGTGTCCGGAGCTGCATCCTCGAAAGTTGGGAGGATTTGGGGGGAAAGAGTGGTATCTCTCTCTGACAAGATTGTCTGGGCAGCGGTTCAAAGTATCAAACCACCGCTATTAAACAAGTAAACCCACTTCAACGAGGGCAATGGGGAGTTATAATGTTATTGAGTGTTGTTTGTATTGCGCTGTCTGTTCTTTGGCCGCCGACTGGAAAGCTGGCCATTGTTCTGTATTAGGACTAGCTCCACACTAGCCCCAAACCGGGGTCACGTAGGGCCCCAAGCCCTAATTGTTTTCTCCGAAAAGAGATGAGCAGACAGTAACGAGCACATTATCACAACAACTTCATTCAACACCACATCTCTGCCAGACAAGACAATTGTTGCCATACAACTACTGTGCTCTGGTTGAAGCCAACAGATATCTCCTCACACATGACATGCATTTTGCCGTAATCGCCTTGGAAGGTCGCCAGCGCTCCAGTCCTCGTCTCTTAGTGAATTAATTAGGCTCGTTGCGGCGACTGGACTGGCACGACTTTCCCACTGTCTCCCAACTCCACCAAACGAAGCGGTGTGGGCTTCTTTTGTTTGAAAGGCAAACAGAATAAGAATAATCTGCGATTCTTCTCATCTATATTTCATTCCTGCTCGACCTACGCTGGTTAATCGCAAGGGCTACATAGGCAGTAGTAAGTGGTGCTGACCCTCAAGTTAATGACACTCCTCTCTAGTGAAGATTTTTGAGAATGCTGCAGACATAACACATTAATCCCCGAATCAGACCCCATTTGTTTTATGTTATATATATTATCTACTTTGGAATTCTCTCTGACGTCTTATTTTTTTCATTGCAGGCAGCAGATATCGCACGTGGTGATGAGTATGGGTGGGACTGTTCTGGTAATTGACTTCTTCATATCTGTCTATTACCATCATGCCTTATGAGCTCCCCATTAAATCTAACATGCTGGCATTCACGATAGACATATAACCATGCACAGCCGCTGGTTGTGGAGCGGCCAAGAGTAACGGTGGTGGATGATGAGACCGATTCTGGCAGCTTCTCTCAAACCTCCCCATCGTCGCACACGTCGCACACATCGCATACCTCAACACAATCAGATTACCCTCATCCAGCAAAGCGCCAACGGACTAATAGCTACAATCTTCAACGTTCTAAAAGTTGGCGGGAAAATGGGAATCCAGATGTATTATCTGCTTCCCAGATAGGGACTCACAGTCGTCCATCTTTTGGACATTCTTTTTCCTCCCCACCTGGTCAAGTTGTAGGTAGCTATGATAAAACTCTGGCAAAGGAGCATGATATTCAGTCCGCGATCGCGTCGAAATCGGATTTATTCAGTCTTGTGAAGTATCCTTGGGACAATAATCCAATTGCTGTGGCGATATGGCTCGCTCAAAAAATCCACAATATCAAGAAAAACCAATACTCGCAGCCGCGAATGCCAGACTTACAGCAGGATTCGCCAACAAGTAATGCATCTCAAAGGTCAAAACGCCGTCGAAGCCAAGTAAAGAATGATGCGGCTTTGTATCCCGCTAGTGGGGTTCGTTTTTCTGGTCCCGGCATGTTCCGTGGTAAGTAAAAAGATCTCTCTGCTCACGCCACAAGGGTGTTTGTCTAATATATTTGCAACCCGTATAGAATCTAATAGTAAAAATAAAGGCGAGAGCCGAACAACAATGAATATAGAACGACTTGATGGAGAACAAAGCCCTTCAGCGGATTCTTTTTCTACCAAACACTTTCACTACCAAATGGATTTGGAAGCAAGAAGAATCACACCAAGGCTGGCCAAATTAAAGCGATTCAAACCAGGATTCGGAGATAGTTTATTTAACACAATGGCGAATGATCATCGTATAGACGCGGACACAGCTGCAGCAGGGAAACTTGTGGTAAATGTCCTTGTTGCGCTAACTTACCCAGAATCACGCTCAAAATGTCAAACAGCTGCAGATGCCCTACTTAAGGTACTTGACATGGAATCATCTCTATCTCCGCGATTTACAAAGGCATTTGAGATGCTATCAAACGATCCTGATGTGACAAAGGCTGTTGATGTCATTGTTGCACAAATCGACTCTTGTGAATTTTTCTTGGGGTTGGATGGTGAATATGATGCATTCAGTGGGTTGTCAAACAGCTACCACAGCCCCAAGGCATCCCATTCACCTCAATGTGTCAGTAAAGAACAACTGTCTGCTGTCCCTAGGGCTTTGGAGAATCATCTTGACAGCCCCCAGCGCCGCCCATCTCCTTCCTCATCCTTCTCGTCCTCTTCTTCCTCCTCGCGCCATTTCCTACCGGAGAATACTCTTACCAGCACCTCCTCCGTATCTATGGAAACTCAAAATACCTCTGTCCCAGAAAACCTACTATCTTCCACGATGCCTCCTCGTCAGTCGAACCGCGCCAGAAAGCCCACAATTAGGGCCATGGAGGCCAAACTCAGCTCACAGGCGAGATCAGGCATAAAAGGCCAGGTGTCAAAAGCCTTGAAAAGGGCTGAACCTCAGCTTATGCAGGCTGAGGAGAGCATTGTCGCAAGCACCAGCAAGGAGTCTAATGACGCTAACAGCGACATGGATGCCACGAACAAGGAAACTTCTAACGCCAGTGTCGCTGATGTCGATCTAGCGCCTGCGCCGTCAAACAAGATGGCCGCGCGCTCCATTGATGAGATCGCAGCACTAGCCAGACTTGACGGTCTCACCAGGACCACTGCCACTGAGCAGCCAAAAAAGCCGACCGCTACTCGCTCTGTCGACGAGATCGTAGTAGCCGCCAGTCTGGATAGATTCATAGGCACAGATGCCCCTGGACCTAGTTTCCCCAAGCAGCAATCCAAGCCCTTGCACAAGCCCAGATCAAGAGCTACCACTTCAGCGCCTTCTTCTTCAGCATCCACCTTGTCTCCAGAAACAAACGCCATGATGGAGCAACTTCTAGGCCTGGCAACGGCTGCTTCCAAACCCGAATTCAATCCAGAAATAGAAATCGATCTCCACCGAGCACGTCGAGATTGGTATGCTGAGCAGTTGGCAGCTGCTTTGAACAAGGCTGCTGCTGAGAAATCCCTAGAAACTGATACCGCACAAAGAAGCCAAGAGACAGCGGCAGACGATAGTCCATTATCCTCCCAACCTACAGCTTCCATTTCCAATGTTCTTTCGTTGGAAACTGGTGTTGCTACACCTGCCACCCCAATGGAAGATTTTGCACTCAGTGTATCTGGTTGTGCCGATTCTGCTGCTGCCGCTAAGGTTACCGAAGTCTCTGCTGGTGTGGCCGCTGCCATCGCCCCCTCATCCGCACAGTCAAATGACGCAGCAGAACGCGTGAGCGTTGACCAGCCAGCCATAGTGGGAAAGCCCATTTCTGATGAAGTTGTGGAGCCGCACGTCTCCAGATGGCATAATTCTGCCACGCACCAGAAGTTTCTTGACCCATCTGTCTTATCCCATTGTTACCTCCCTCGCCCTTGGACTGACAGTAATGGCTGGGTCCATACCGGACTTGGAAACGAACATAACGAAGAGAACGTTATTGTTCCGGATACTTATACCTGGATTCGGCCAAGGGATTCTTTCAATAACCCCCGCATCGCTCCATCACCCCCTCAGATGAAATCCCTCATACAAATTGAACTTGACGATGCTTTCGGCTATCCTCCTCCAGGCCGAAAGCCAAACCTTCCCCTGGATCTTGAGGGCCCATTCATCACAGAGGATGTTGCGGTGGAGACGGAAAAGGCCAAGGTTTTCCGCGCAGCTCGGATACGAGGAATCGTCATCGACCGTTCTACCCTGCTGGAAAACATTCAGCTTGCTATTGAAAAGTACGATGAAATTTACGCAGCGGAGGAGGCAGCTCCAAGTGCCAGTGATGGAAATGAAATTGGCAAGGGGAAAGGTCCTGCTAAGTCCTCCGATACATCTGCTGGAACGAGCAAGAGAACGAGAGCATCCCGGAAGCGGACTGGTGGTCAGGCCCTGGGGATTGCTGCTCCGAAAAGGGAGGATGACGAACCTGCTGTAAACTCGAGCAAAACCACCGGAAGTAAAAAGCGTCGCCTAAACACAGATGCGCCAATTCCCGAATCGAGCAGTGCGGGTCTAGGCAATGGAAGCGGAAACTTAGCGGATATGGAACCTGTGGAGGTAGATTCCAAACCTGTTTTGCTGGCTCCTCGTGGTCCGGGTCGCCCATCAAGACGGGCGGCCGCTACTGCTGCGACCGCTGCAACTCGTAGGACCAGGCAAGCTCGTCAGCGACGCAAACCCGCTCCACGCCAAGCTCAGCCTGAATCAAACACTCCATCAACGAGCGAAATGATTTCAGATGGTCCTGCGAATAATCCTGTTGCTGCCGAAATCAGAGAGCCCTCTCGCGAGAAGGATGCTGTATCTACCGCTGCCCAGGCCGGGCAGGAATAAAGAGGTTGTGATCTGAACTAGAGCGAGGATCGAGATCTTCTTATGTCTTTATTTCTTATTTTTTTATTCCTTCTAGTCTCTCTTCGCCATCTCATTACCTACGTGGCAATCTACCTAAGATATTTTATCGTCACGTCGGCATGTCTTTTTGCCTCGATCCCCCTGAAATCATCGGGAGCAAGATAAATGAAAATAAGAAACGTCAGATTATCACTGTACATTACAGCAGACCAATAAAGGTCGACGAAGCGCATGTATCCGTTTGGAGTTGGTGTTTGTTTGTTTGTTTGTTTGGTTTTTGTTCTTTCATTTTCCGAAACGAATTTCTTACTAGAGGTGGAGAGATTAGGTTCAGTCCAATCTCGGAGTGGTTAATTCATCGCGCATGTCATATGGAATAGAAAGGGCGAGAGCATACATACTTATCTCGCCAAAAGAAAAAGGAAAGCATAAAGGCCCTGCTGGCGGTGGCCGGGGTTGTTTTGGTGTTTATTACCTGTCCTTTCTTGTCCTGTGTGCCCTATGCATGTGCTGGACAGTACAATAAGAGACAGCATTTGACACGTCGCGCAAGGTGGTCGCTTTTTCAATTCTTGTTCTGGAGTTGGGGTAGATTTACTCCGTGCTTGTGTGCGTGTCCTTGATTTTATTCAATTACTTTACTTTTACCTGTGTCATTCATGTATGTACCATACTTTATCACTCTTACCATCATATGGATAAGAATATAAATAATAACCTGTATTATATTATCCCTTTTATAGCGCCGTGTGTTAAAAATTTCTGCCTCTCCGCTTGTGCAGAGTAGGTGTGTGGTGAATAAGGGGATGATGTGTTGAATCTCTTATCACAATATATGTTTGAATATAAATAAGATGACTAGTTAATATCCATTTCATTCATCAACTCAAGCCACATCATTCATTAATACGTTCACTAAAACTACTCCTGTCCCATCCTCTCTACTCCGTACCTTTCGCTATCTTACCTAGGGCTAGGGCTTCCCCTTTCGGCCAAAGCCCTAACTCATCAATTATCTACAGCGTATCAACAGCGGTTGTTTCGATACAGTGATGGATTAATGACTTTTCCCTAATCTATATATTTGCCTTTGCTAGTTCTCGATGCCTGGGCTATGGCCGAATCGACGCCAAGGGCCGACGCGAAAGCCAGTTTTCTGGTGCCGTTGTTTGGCGTCCGCTTGAACGCGTACAGATTAAATTGCCTTGGTTTCTTGGTAAATATGGGGAGTTAGCGTAGGCACAAATGGACAGGGAAGTGGAGGATGTCTGCCTATCAGCGGGCAGAATTGGCTCTGACGACAAGGAATGATGAATTGACAGTTGACTCAATGCCGTAATAAGGGGTCGGGGGAGGGGAGTTTATTTTTCTTGCGTTTCATGGAAAAACATTCACCGAGCTCTTAAAATATTATTTTATTATTCGCTTCTTTATTAAAATAGATAAATGCCAAAATAATACATTGGAAAAGCAATATTTATTATTATTTCAAAAAAGCTATGTCTACCATCCCAGAAGTTGTCGCCAAAAAGCGCGGTCGACCAAAAAAAGTCGTCGCCGCCCCGGAAATCGAATCCTCCGCAACCAAAAAAACTTCCGGCGCAACATCGAAATCGACAACTGCTACAACAACAAGCACAAACAAGAAGTCAACCTCGACGACCACACGAACTCTCCGCAAATCCTCACCCAAAACCGCCTCACCCCCAGCATCTAAGCTTATACCAATTGATCAGAAATTCGCAGCGAAGAAAGGCAGCCCGACTCGGCAGACAAAAGGATCCACCCTTTCTCCAGATCCCGCGCAAGAGGCGAAGAACCCTCCCTCCGCACCGTCGAAAATCCTAGATGATAATAACAGTAAGGCAAAGAGCGAGCCAGTGGACGTGAAATCTAGGCCCAGAGCCTCCGTATCGAATCTACCTACCAAACAATCCATTGAGTCGCGAACTCCATCTGCAGAGTCGATTTCCCACTCGGGGTCTACGGAGATACCTGGGAAGCAGAAAACAAACGGAAAGAGACAACCGGAAGCTAGAAATACTATTCAGGTCTCTGGGGAGATATCTGAATCTCTTGCTAAATCTGCCGGTGGCAAGGAGACAATTGAACCGGGAAAGGCCGCGCAGCAGACACAAAAGCCGCAAACAACTCCTGCGAACTACGTTGACGCCGCTGCTGTGCAAAGTTCCAAAATCCTTAACGTTTTGGCGGCCAGTAGTAAATCAGCAGGTACACCAACGTCCGTAGAAGATAGAAGTAAGAGGAGCTCAGGATCCATAGGGCCCTCACCTGTAGCCGCAACTACAGACATGCCCGCTCCGGTACGCAAGAAGGTCTCACCGTCGGGCTCCCGGCAGCCGCCGTCTCGCCCACCTCCCGTCAAACCACCTTTGAAACAGACTGCTCCTGGAGAAGCACAGCGGTTAAAACCACAAAGACCACCGCATGCTCCGACTGTTAAGCCTCAGGATGTCAAAAATACGAAGCAGTATAAAAGCCTTGCAAGAAGGTAGGGACTTGCGCTTTCTTTATAAGATACAAATTATCTATTCCATTTTACAATTCTCCTCCGTTGCAAAGCTTCATTCATATCAATAACAACTGACATTTCCCGCCTATTACTTTCGCAGATGGACATCGGCAATGGTCGCGTTGCCAATTCTGTTATACACCAGTTATGCCCTATATGAGCGAGGTAAGACATGGAAACCTCTACCTGCCTTCCCCGAGCCCGCCAAGATGTTATATTTCTCCTGAAAACTTACTATTCTAACAATTTACATTTGAAAACAATCAGTATTTGCCGATAAAGCCCCCCGCAGTCTTCCAGGAACAAATAATTTCCCGCTAGTAAACAACAGTTCCCAATCGCCATCGTCATCTTCCACCTTACCCTTATCCACATCGACGTCAACATCGACAACGACAACGAACCAGGTTAATTCCACCGATTAATTTTCGCTACAAGCCATTCCAATGGGATGGTAATTTGAGACCCTTCGACGCTTTTTAATTAATTTGGTTTACTATTATTTTGGCGGCTTTACACCCATAGCTCTTCCCCTCGGTTCTTGTAAAGCATGAATTTGGCCCATTCTGATGACATTCGTCCTTGTCTTAACTAATTGCACCTGTTTTTTTTTGTATATACGGATAGATAGTGCATGAGCTATCGATATCCACCCCCTACCTCCCTCGAAAGACTCGCAGCTTACTCGATGATAGTCTGTGTGTATGTAATGTATATAGATAGTTTTATGTATTATGTCCGTAAATTTTTAATATATTTTTGGAATAGAAGAGCTCTCCATTCGCCTATCTGTTTCGTTAGAAAAAGGATTCTCGGATGTACCTAATTGTATTCATCCTTTGGGGGGATGGATCTGGATATATATATAGGGGTTGAATTTAATCCGAATAATTTCGAAAATTATCTAGGAAAATCGTCATTAGTTATCGTATCTAACATCTAATCATCTATATAGACAGTGTAGATTTTAAGCATCCATATCAGCTTGCTGGAACGTAGATTCATGCGGCCGTAAACTAAACATCAGAGTAACAAAATAAAATCAAGAAAGACAAGAAAGGACAAACGAGAAACCCAAGAGCTGGGTGCAAATAGGCCCCTCGTCGGTCTGAAGATCCCGGGAAAGATGAAAAACAACGGAATTGGCAATGCTTCAATGATTAGAAAGGTTGGTTAACCTAAACGTCAGTAGCATAGATGTCATCAACGTAACGCAATAAACCAAGAAAGTAAAATAAAAGAAGAACAAATCCATCAGGGTCTCGTAACCCTACCTCACAGTTTAAAAGAGCGAAAGTCAAATAGAACATCTCCCCCAATCCCCCCCTCCCCTCGCATAGCTTAACCCTTCCACAAAATCCTCCAACCGACACCTCCCCAACGTATCAGCTTTACACCCATGCAACGGGACAACCCGATCATTAATCAACACGCGCACCAGTGGCTCTCTCGCCACAGGCGTCGAATCACATTCCATCTTCTCAATATACGCCCTGCCGCCAAATGGGACCGTCCAGGCGGCCGAAAAGCCCTTGGTCTCCACGGGACTCTGGATGGTCGTGTTAGACAGTGGCTCCGTGCCGTTGAAGACCCCCAGCGCCGTTAATATAGATATCATGGTGTTATCGTGGCTGAAGTCTGCGTACAGGGACAGGCCTAGCGGAAAGGTTTGCGGGTCAGAGTCTAGCGTGTGGTTGACGGTGGTGGAATCGATGACGGGCGTGTTGGTTAGGCGGGATATTAGCTCGTTGACGAAACCGACGCCCTGGCTGGCGCCGAGGGGGTTACCGGTGCTGTGCCCGTAGTATTTTCCTAGAGTATTGTAGTAGTCGTATTGTGTCCATTCTTCGTCGGTGAAGAGGGTGCAGAAGGGGGAGATGGTGCTTGCGTCCGGGGTGAGGGCGACGGTGTGGAAGGAGCACAGGTCCATTAGGTAGGGGATGTCGGTGATGTCGAGGTTAGCGCCGATAAGGTGAGAGTTCACGCGGTTGAGAATTGGGGGCGCGAAAACTTTTGCGAATTCTGCCTGGGCAACTAGGCCTGGTTTGGTTCTTTCAAAGACGTTGCAGTTGCTGTGGTCGAGGGTGTTGTTGGAGCCTGGTTCTTCGCTGATTACCACGGCCACAGACGGTTTGCGGGTTTTATCAGTTGCAGACGGGTCAGATAGTTTCTCTTGGTAGAAGCCGTCGATGAATTTTTCGGCTGAGACGATTACTCGTGGCGACCCTGATGCGCGGATGAAAGCATTGGATTCTTTTGTTAGGTGCTGATAACGACGGTAGAATTTCGTTCCAGAGTCAATCATCTGGGACACCCCAAATGGCGTGAGGTCTTCGGATTGGAGTTGATAATTGAAGGTTTCTAAAAGTGCGAAATCACCAAGGTATGACTCGGTGCGATCTTGGATGCGCTTAATGAGTTCCGAGTAGACTGCAGACTTGTTTTCGGTTGGATGTCTTGCTCCGTGTCTCGAGAGTACTTGGACGAAGGTAACAGTGCAACCGATGGGAATTTGTGGAGAGAGATCTGAGATAGTGTGCAGAGAAAAGAACGGGGTATATTGTCCCCATAGTTGAGAATACTCTTGGTGGCATTGGTATCCATTCTGCACCGTGCTGCATACCAGGCCCCGGCCAGAACTGCGAGAAATGCTATTGCATGCAATATCAGCAAGTATTCGATTTTTGACCCGGGTATGATTTCACTGCTTTAATTTCTTACAATGCATAAATAAACCCGGCACAGATCAGCATCAAGCTGATAACAGCGGAGACAGTAACGCAGCGCTCCCTAAGAGAAGAAGCCGTAACTTTTCGGTCAAAAAGAGGCCACCGGCGTCTATTAGAATCCCCGATATCAGGTGATGAAGATCTTCTTGATCCGATCTCTTGTTCCCCTCGGTCGTCTGCATCATGAAACGCTAGCAGCGCGGTATGGTCATTGACTTCTACCATGGCGCAGTCGTTCAGTAGGAATCGAGGAAGACCAGCTCCTTCTCAACATATGTAAACCGCAAAATAGAGGATGATAACTAGTTATCACAATAGTCTCGGAAATAAACTTTATGTATGTCCCCTTCTGTCCCCATCAAAAAGGGGGAAGCCCCGAGAAGTCAAAACTAAAATTTAAAAAAACAAAGAAGACGGATAGGACAAAACAAGCAAGAAGAGAAGGTAAACTAACGCACATTCCTTTGATAAAGTAGAAAGGCGGATATCGCAGGCGTTTGAGGAATCCTGGTGGATTTGGCACCAATGGTAGCCTCACATGCGTGTTTGAGTGGTCATAGTCGTGCCGCTAAACCTTCCTCAAATGGTATGGATAACTACTCGAGTCATGTGATCCAGCAACATTCCAAATCATCCGTATTTATATGGCGAGCAGTAATAACGGATGGTTATTGAGGATGGAGGGTGGCCAGCCAAACAGCAGAGATAGACAGCCCTTGAACGAACTGTCAGGTTGAAGGAAAGAGACGGTTGTCCGGGTCACAAGGTGCATCATATATGCAAACTTGCTGAAAGAAAGTTTGATCCGATGCCGGTAGTGTCCACAACCGGGAGACAGGGAATTGGCATGTAAAGAAGAGATGCAAGAAAGGGAGATGCCAGGGAAATACCCCAAGTGAGGGGCACTGTAGGTATATGTAACACTACCAGCAAAGCAGCGCCGGACCTTATGCATCCAAGGATGCAGCAACCAATGGTCGAGCAGCAGCAGTTGTGAGAGAACACTCGTCGAGAATTCCATAGCAGAAACCCTCACGTAGCAGCGAGTCGTAAAAAGGAAGGTGCTATAAAAGACACTGTTATTAATATTATCAGCGCTGCACGCCAACACAACGGGGGCGAGTTGTAAGTTGTAAGTTGTTGTATAGAAACTCACGAATCACAGCCTAGGTTACTCCGTATATAAGCTCTAAAATGCCAATCGGAAGTTAAACTCGATCTAGTCTAAAAGCTGACTAGCGTTAACTATCTTGATGGTCTTGGCAATGATCATCCCGAGGTCAAGATGCATATCACCTGACCCCACCCAACCCTAATTCACCCTGCCGAAAGGGGTAAAAGCATAACCCACAGGCCCGCCCGCAGGGCTGCAGGAGGATTCCCGATTGGCCGGGTCTGGAGGTGCTTATCTGCAAGGCCAGGACGCGCTCGGGGCATTTCGCGCATGCAGTGTCGGTCAGGTGATATCAAGATCGCAAAATGCTTAAGAAAAAGTGGGAGCCAAAAGGTAGGGAGGTATTGAATACGCCCGAGGCTTGTCTGCTGATATGCGCTTGCTAGACAGTTAGTTTTTCGACTCATACCGTTAGATTTTTTTTTATTTGTACATTTTATTCCCCCACTCAATCTCTTTTTTGTTTCAGACATCTTAAGCTCGTTTCGGAAATAGCTGTCGATGGACATGCACAGAGCCTGGTATTATTAAACATCTATATACGGAGTACCGGTAAAGAGAAATACTAGTAGCGAAAGGAAAAGGGTATGAAAATATCAGCCATTTTATATACGCAATCATCCTTCAATTTAATGGTAAAACATATGGCAGAATGATGGGAACTAGGGCGAGGAAAGAGGACATAAGGAACGGCAGAAATAGATGGGAATGGCCTCGAGATGGTGAGGAAGGATTGGTAGGTACAGAGGAACGAATGACAACGCCGTATAGATATAATAGGGAGGAAGTATGACGCTTATGATCTCCTAGTGGACTAGGATTTTAGTCGGAGTTAAGAAACCTGTAATTCTGATGGTGAAAGGCAAAATTGAAAGTCAATATAAAAAACATATTGAATTTCACTTCACATCCAATCCACGAAGAAAAAATAGACAGTAATAGCAATCGGTGAAAAGAAACAACACAAAAAGGGAAATCTTCAAATTCACTGTCCAGTCTATGCCAACAATGAAGACTCCAAGAAAAGGCGAAATATCACTATTACAGTACAATGAGATAACAAAGCTGGAAGCAAAAAGAGTTTTTTAAAAAAGTTTACAAAATGGAGAAATGGAGAAAAGAAAATCAGCCACAGGAAGATAAAAAATGGAGTGGATATACCGGTGAAATGATTTGAAGGGTAAATCAGGGTACAAAGGGAAAGATAAAAATATAGCAAGAACACAAACAAGGGGAATCATGTTCGCGAAAGCAAATCATTTATGCCTCCCAGGGTATCAATATGAGTAATGTCGAAAGTTAAAAAAAAGTTGGGCCGATGGGAGAATGTCTTGTGACCTTTACCCAGGTTTAAAAATGAATAACCTCATACAAACGTGAGGCCGACAAGCCTAACACCACTGCCATCTGCATGATACACCGAAACAAAAGAAAGAAATAGAAAAATCGTGGCCCTCAACACATCTGGTCCTGATGCACGATGGTAGAGCCCGAATTGGGAGAACTTAACGTAAAAAGTGTGACAAGAGCGAGTGGGGGTTACAGTTGATATTGGCGGAACGTTTTACGCCAAGAAGTGACTGGTAAAAAACGGAGGAGAACTGGAATGGAAGAGATGAAGAGGATAAAGAAGAGCAAAAGGACAAAAGCAAGGGAATAAATATGTGAGTTAGACGCCTCCCGTCCGTCCCGAGGTTGCCCTCATCTTATATAATATGTCTTTGGAAGTGCGATGTAAAATATTGCAAAACATAAAGGTACAACAAAGCAGCATTTATCTGTATCTGTTACAATACCTCGCAAAAGGTTGATTTAAATATTAAAAGAAAAACAAAAAAACTCACAACAAACAAGGGAGTAAGCTGGAGAAGGGATCGCCATCCATTTCCTCGGACAGATCAGACGCATTCTAGTATATATTAAAACTAAGGGCCAGGATTCCAGCTCCTGTCTTGCGACTCTCTCGGAGATTGTAGTGGAGGTAAGGAAGCCTCTAGAGGAACACCCGTCGTAGGATAGTGGGACTGCGGACCAGATCGCGTCGTTTGAGATATGGGGGTAGCTGAAGCTGAAGCGTTCCATGAGGTCGGGTATAGGTTTGATTGAGCGGGCGACATGGGAGGTAAAGGCAGTCTAGTTGGCGCAGAACTTGTCCTCTGGCGCACATGCCTCTCACCACCTGGTTGTTCCAGGCGTTCATGTAACGGCTGCTCACTTTCCGATTCGGAAACTGGGGCGGATGATTGACAGAGCCGGGGAGACGTAGGTCGCGGCGGTATACGATGCAAACCAATATCTCTGTCATACATCGTTCTGAAAAAGTCCCGTTCTACACGGTAGAAGTCTCTCTCTTCGGTCAAAAATTTAATATCATCTTTTTGCCTTTCCACTTCCTGTTTCATTTCCTTCTCATTTACTTTTTTCCTCTCCCGGAACCGTTTGGAAGCATCGCTATTCTTTAGCCGTTTCTCAGCTGCCTTTCGTGATCCAGAATCAAAATCCACTGGAACGCTCAGTCGTGACTGAATATCCCTTGGTGAAGCAAACTTGTTTTGTCCACCTGCAAACGTGTAACTAGACCCGGCCTCATGTGGTGTTCTACTCCGACTTTCTTCACCAATAAATGAGACTCCTGCAGGCTGAGGTAGAGAGGTAACCGGTTGTTGAAGCAAATTGGTAGATGCGGGAGGATGCGAACCCTGGATTAAGGGACTGTACGTTGCATGAGATGTACCTGGAGCTGTAATTTGTGATGCAGATCCTTGTCGTCCAGTTGTCGGACGCGGATCGATAGGGAGCGTAGTCGGAGGGGGGGCGGATGGGTGAGATAGGGAATGTCGCATCGGTGGCGGGGCCTCCATTGTTGATCGTATGATAGGATCACCATATGACTGTTGCATAGGAACAAATGGAGTGTGCTCCACAGTCATAGTTCCACGGACAGGAGTATAACCAGACCCAATGCTTGAAGAGCGTACTCCAGGCGATCTTGCCGTAAGTATATGGCGTTGAGGTAGAGGAGAATACATCGTACGATCATGGTGGGATGCTGTACGGTCCGATTGAGGGTTTAAACCCACAGGAGATGGTGTGGCTTGTAGGTTAGTCGTTGGGGAGGGGGACGTCGATAGCGTGGGCTCTAGAATATCGCGATTCCCCTGGTGAGGAGAGGGTCCCATAGCCAAGCTGTGGGAAGGGTTAAGGATAGCATGCATCCCTATGGAGCGAGTTGTCGGCGGTGGAGGGCCAATACCCCTAGTTGGTTGTAGTTCCAGGGGTTCAACAGTCCCATCATTCCGGCTCCGGGGGGATAATTCGGTTGTCGCGACAGTTTTGCGTACGCGGCGGGACGGACTGCCGGACGGAAAATCTGATGCATGTGGCCGTTTCGACATAAGCTCCTGCTCTCCACCGAGGGATCGCTTTCGTGGAGCGGAACATGGACGATCCTTCCCTCCCTCTTGAATACTCCGGCTCTCAGACGGTCGAAGATAAGAGAGGGAGGGCAACTGACTATGGGTTTGATAAAATCCGCTAAAGCTATGGTCACGGGCTTGTGCTGATGTAGCCCTTGTGTAGTCGAGGTGGGTTTGGGGAATATTCCGGATTCCGAGAGCAGCCACGATGAAGGCTTCGAAGAGTGATACCGTACGAGGTTACTTCCCAGCAAAAACTACCTAGGTAGGTTTCTCCAAACCAACAGGCTTGCAAGATACTGAAAGCAAATATGTTCACGGATCTAAGAAAACAGAGGTATGAGGATGTCAGACAGAGCAGCAGCTCAAACGGGGTAGCTCTCCAACAACTGCATGAAGAACGTATGGGGGAAATCAACAACGTGGTAGATAACTTTCTTTCGAAGAGAAAAAAAAGAAGGAAGAAGAAAAGGTTGGATCTTTGGATCTTTGGAAATGGAAATCTTCAAGTGACCAATCATCAAAAAAGAAAAGAAAGAACAGGCTGAGGGGATATGAAAGTCAATAAAAATAATAAGGAGAGGCGGACAACCACTCCAGTTAAGTCATCAACGCGCTGGATCAAACATGCCATAGAGGCTAGTTATAGGCTCGTAACAAAAGCTAATACAGGCTTGGACCAACGGACCGGGGACCACGGAAGGATGGCTTGGTGAGAAACAATGCCCTTGGCGAAAGCGAAAGACAGGCGTGAAAAGAAAAGAAAAACGAAGCGCCTAAGCCTCAGATAATGGGCTACAGATGCATGGAAGCGTGCCCACGAGAATGGTTGAGGGCGTGATAGTGGACCGCGCTAGGATGGCCAGGAGGCCGGCAATTGGGCAAGGAGCTTAAAGCCTCCAGGATATTGGCGTGAATGGCTTCCGCTGAAAGATCGTTGCACAGTCCGTCGTTTTTATCCTTTGACGGTCCATCCCAGCTGTTTTGCAAGTTTGACCCACACCAGTTTTGGGGCTTGTTAAGGAGTGCTCCGTCGTGACTGGAAGTTGACGGCCAGTGAATCGTAATGCAAGATTGGCCATGCAGGTTCCTGGTACTCCGTACTTTTTGACCTTTCTTAGGATGATTGATTTTGCTTGTCGTTAGTTTAGCCAAACTGCTGGCTGGCTATTAATCTTCGTCGTCGTTATTCGCTGCGACTCGCCGTCTTAACTTCCTAAACTAGAATAACTTGTAAGTAATTTATTTTATTGCCAGGGTTTATTTCGGTTTCTTATCCTGTTCTTTTCTCGCTTACCCGCTAGCTGTGCGGTGACCGCCGGAGGACGGATCTCGGGGGGTTTAACGCTTCGCATAGCCATATTCTGTCCAGTGCTCGCTCTTATCATAGGCACCACCGCTAAGGAGAACAAAGGGGAAAATTACTTGCACTGAAAAAAACGTTGTACCGGTACATGTACGGATTACATGCAGGGTAAAAAGGTCCTGTGACGAATTGCTAGATGCATTATTAGTGGACTGTACCTTGACGCGTTGCGACAGTCAAGTTTATTTGACACATATCTTTAATAGCAGCTGTTAATTCCTATCATGACAATTTACGAAATGACGGAGGAGCAGAGCCTCGAATGCAACTCATGCATCATTGCAGTCAAGATAAGCCAGTACTCCATAGATAATGCAGGTTGTGCATTGACAGCAAAACCATTTACTACTGTCAAGCCAGGGCTAGAAATCAATGATGCCCCTTTTCTTTTTCGTCTCAGTATCGTGCAGGACTCCAGACTGACTACGGACTAGCAGCGATGACAGATATAAAACTATTTGAAAGTTCTGTTTCGAATAATTCATTTCACCACACCTATTTACAAATTCTTGATATTCTTCTTGAAAGTTAACCCATGCTGGCCTGGCCGTCTCTCTATTCTGGTGCATAACTCCATGCAACAACGACAAGCCTCGAAATGTGCACCTGGGCAGACGATTATTGAAACCAGGAGGTGACAATCATCCTATCAGGCAACACAAGGACACTTCCTGATGAATTACACTGCTACTGGGCTAATCTAAAGCAAATAGGCATGACATATACCCCATACATGGCCCCTCACTTACAAAAGTATCAGCAGGTCTATGTTTCCCATCTGTGATCAGATAGCACTCTATATAAATATAGAGCTGTATACTACTTTTTACATATATAATACTGTTACCAAATATAAACAGTACTTTACTTGTCTACTACTGCTATAGGTATAGTAGTATCTTCATATATGGTTTTTCCAGATTTTCCAGAAGTCTTCCACTTGTATATAGCTACTATTAAGTAGTAGAAGACCTTGAGAAAGTATACAGCAATTGTGAATCCATAGCGGAGTGGTGTATAGCTACTATAAAGTAGTTATAGATTGGCAAAGAGTAGCATTAGCAGTATGCTTGCAGAGATAGCATAATCGCTATACTGTGAAGAGTAATAGACATCTCTACACAGTAAGTACTCCGCATATTCAATTATATCTGACCAGAGTTGGAACATTGAGAAAACATTGATCTGCTGATATTTTTGTATGGAAACTTATGTATACGGAGTACTCCGAACATAGCAAAATTTAGCGGCGGCGTAATTAGCTGGGTAGGCGGTGTATCAACCCCTTCCTGATGACCGCCCACGAGATTCTATGTTTGAAAATTTCCATCAATGGATGATGAGCTCTTAAAAAGGGTGGCAGGGACACTATTACTTTGGCTGGACTGGTGGAGATGGTAGCGCAACCCAAGGAACTGGTATCAAGGCCCCAGCTGGGCAGAAGGTCAAGGAGCCCTTGTTCCTACTGACCAGCTTGAGCAGTGGGGAAAATTTATTCACCATTCAGAAATAGCCAGAGAAGAATTTCGCAAATTGATCTTCAACCTCGTGTTGTTATCGGCTCTAAACAACCAATCAAAATGGGTCATGGCAACAAGTTCGTGCAATGGTTTGGAGGCTGCGTTTTACTCAGCGATGATTCAGGCGAGCACACACTAACAAGCACGCAAGTCGGTGAGAATTTTGATGGAGCTGACTCAAGACAATAAGCATTGACACTGGTAGGTTTATCACCACAAGGAATATCAGGGGTTTCTTGAATTGGTCCAGCCTTAGGAGTCGGGAACCAATTCAAGAATGGTTATGGCAAAATCCCCAGCTCTCGGAATGTATGCGGAACATATTTCATTTTAAGAGGACTAAATGTTATGCTTGAAATGTATCAAGATCCTTGATGATGTTGTGAGTTCTTGCTGCTGGGTTTTGCGAGTTTTCTGCCTTTTGGAGAGCCCCGCTGTGAGCTCTGTATTGTACGGGTAACCACTAGATACCCAGGTACCGATGGTATCAATAACAATGGTACGGGCCCCAGTCTCATGGAATCGATCAGGTCCCACATGAAACCGTGGCCATTAGTAGTTGCGAAAGAGAGCGGACAGCTCCATCTGCCAGGCTCTCAAGGATAGTTAAATAGTCGGGACCAGCCTTGGGCGGGACCTAGTTGCTAGCTGTCCGCAGGGTGGGCCAATACTTCTCCGCTGATATGCGAGAATCACATTCATGAAGATCACGACTGCGACCTGGCTCATTCCCCGAAAAGGAGGTCGGATTCATTATTCGTGAACGGAAAAATATTTCCCGTATGGCGATAATCCGTACGCAGAGATGATGTATGGCTTAAGAAGTGGTGTGAGCCGACATCAATTAATAGCCGGCCGGACCAGCATGGCTGACTAATCTCAAGGACCCCTCCGCTGTTACCAGCTGAAATCCCTAGCTTTAATTACATTTTTATATAGAGGAATCCAGGGGCGCCATTGCTTGCAGATATCAGATATGCTCAACTGCACAACCTCATAGAACTAGCAGGGGAGGAAATATTCAATGTGGAGCGATCTTGAAATTTGATCTTGTAAAAGTCTTGTCCATTCCTCAAGCTCGTCCCATGCACCGTTCCATTGGCCTAAGGCTATGTATACGTCCGTATTGATAACGATTCGACGGAATTTGACACGCAGATTAAGCAAACCGTTGCGGCAATCGCGTGTTTGACTTTCAAGAGGCCAGCAGACAGGAGCTGCTGTCACTAAAATATGTGCTCTCCGCGGCTCAAAAAATGGGCATTACCGCGAGGCTGGCAAATGGCAGAATTATTTCTCAGCCCATACCAAGACCCGCAAACAGTGTGGTTGTTGATGATTGGTTTCAGTGCAAGCTGGTCATCACATCCATATCAGATCATGTGTTCTCCATTGTAGTGGACCTTTTAGGTAGTCTGGTGAGTTGCTAACAGCCATGCACCAAACCGTAAATCCAGGATTTATACACAACCCTAAAGCCGCTAAATAAGGCCTATTCGTATTATTGATGTCGGATCCCGAACACCAGCTGTTTCAGCCATGGAAATCAATAATCAGTAATTTGGCTGACATAGTAACACATTTCATTGAACGGTTTTAAAAATACCACCCTGAGCGATACGCAATACGCTCCATAATCCCAGGCCATTCGCTAGTTAAACAGTGTCCTCTCATAAAATAATAAATTCGTATTAACAAGATTATTATTATGGGGGAATACCGTTCGAGATGGGAGTCATAATACAGGCCTCAGTCCTGTGATTTTCTGTATTTTATATAGCTCGGATGGTAACCCGAAAACATGACCATTTGCCATACCGTCGGCGTCTCGAAATCGACGGGGATTCTCGGAGAGGACAGCACTGGAGGAAGAGTGGCTCGTTTTCTGCAGGATGCTAGGTCATAGTTTGATGTCCATAATCCTTTGGGGCATTGAAAGAAAAATGTGGCAGGTGAAGGCTATGATAGTATGATTCAGCATCCAGCCTCGATGGGGCTCACAAGATTGGAGTTCACAGCAGTCCGAGGGCACTCTTCGTTGAGAAAACCGACATATTATTGGCGGTTAGCGGGTAGAACTACAAAAAACAAACAATTCCGCAATGTGGCTCTTGGGTAGAATTACCGAGTTGCTCTGATCAGCCATCAATCCACAAATCCACATTTCTGCTGATCATGCAGAAGGTAAGGTCATTCGCCAATTGGTGCGTCGTTTACCATCGTAAGTTTGTTGGCACCCACGCTATGTTTACCCTTCTCCACAAGGTCTCAAGGAGCCACTCTTTCGGCTCCAATTTCGGACTGTGTGGCTGCTCACTCCGCGGGCCACGGGATGAATCTTGTTCAAGACATTTTGTGGGGATCCTGCAGCTGAAGCCTTTGGGGCCAGCACGTTCTTGTGATTTGCATGATATATGTTGCTTCGTGCTCGTCAAAGCCGGGGGTTTCCTTTGGTCCGGGTGCTCGCTATCACGTCGCTTGAGCGCCGGTAGCTGATCCAATGTCACTAAATAATATCCGATATGGATCGAACAATGCTGCACCTGATAGCCGCAGAAGGCGAATCCAGCGAAAGTCCTGGCCAGTATGAAGATCCACTTAGCCGGTTTGATTATTGAGTTTCGGGGACGGGTATGTGAGCCGCTGGCGGTAGTGTGGGCTAGGTGGAGATAGCAAGGAGACGCGAGCTTCAACCCTGATATACGTAGCGAAGTCCCAGCAAAAGCGTTCAACTTGTCAAGTGAGGCTCGCAATAATAGTAGGCCGATAAAATCATCACAGGAACCACGAAAAACATACCATTCACGCCATTGGCGTTTTATGGAATGTTGGCGTTGACGTTTCTGGAATCGGTGCTCAGTCTGCTCAGCGGTCATTCGAGCGCCAAATAGGGTACATCGAAATTGCGAATGCGTATGAGCGTTCCTTTTGCTATTTAAGAGGGCTTCTCCAAGGGAAGACCGGGGTGAGCTGCATAAACATAATGTTGACAGACAGCCATTGCTCCATACCACACTGTTCAGTCTCCTAAAGCGTTTAGGATCAGAACGCAGGGTCAGCTTCATAAACAAGGTAATGCTCGGTATAATCCGCTAGATATTTTGCGCATCCTTCGCGTCAGCATAGGCCGCCTTTGAGTCTGAGGAGTGGTCTAATTTGGCGGGATGGGTTGTCGAATTAATTCCTTCGTCCGCCTCCAGCGCCCTGTTTCCGGGATTTAGTGCGACCGAGCCAAGAGCTAAAACATCACAAGCCACAATCAACCCTGCTGGAAACATTACAGAAGACGACAGATCTTTGCCTGGTTGTGAATCGTTTGCAGCAGTTGTAGTTATCAAAATTCATTAGACAGAGGTGTTCACCTATTATTGTTGACTTTCAGTTAGGTTTATTTCCAATCTATTTCTTCCTCTCGACCTTTCCGGATGAATTATTCCATAGAAGTTAACAAAATAAAGATACGGGGCCAGGCCAGGACTGAGACTGATCACCATTATTTCCCCTATTCATGTCTCTGACGCCATCACGTTCAGGGGCCTTAATCAATCCTCAGGACGGCAGAAAGGGATCCGTCATTATGAAATCATTACCCTCACACTCTTAAGAAGTTGGACCTGGCTATGCTAGGGAGTCCTACTGGGTATTACTCGGTACTCCACAAGCCCCTACAGATCGTGGGCGAAATACCAAGGCAATAATGATTCTTAATATATATCGACCGCCCTGAAGCCACGGCAACATGAAACCTTTCTTTCCTGAAACACTGGACAGAGTTCTCGACCGAATAACAGCGCTGAAGAGATTAAGGGAAAGGAGAACAGCTTTATTCATGACTGTGCCAGTGAGACAGTCAACGATCGTCCACGGCCTGTATTGATCCGTCACATTTCCGCCCCATATCACATTTTCCATCCTGCTTGAGTCCTTGACGTTGTCCAGGGATCATCGTGCGTATTGCCAAATTGTCTGTAATAATAATGGAGCGTTTGATTCCGGACGGATTCCAAATCGTGGTCAGAACTAGACCTTAAATTTATTTTTAGGCTTCATTAACACCTACATCAACGTTAAAGGGCTGACTCGCAAAGCAATCATTATTATGTGCACCATCATTATTAGCAGCAGCATTCGCAGTCGTAATAATGAACAATTCCGTCCCCGCAAACTCCACACAGGTGACGTTCTCAGTTAGCATCAAAATGTCTCCAATGATTTGATTTTGCCCACAGGCGAAACTCGAAGTGCCTTGCCACCTCCCCAGAGCGCAATCCATAGACAGCCCTGATGATCCATTGAACCTGTCTGGCTTTGGTTCGCCCTTGACTGTGAAGAAAACGCGTCTATTGGTGATTGTGCCCCGCTTCGGCATCGAAATCGTAAATGTACTCCGTAGATGTTCCCGCTAGGCGTTTCGGTCACAGAGAATATCGCCCGCTTCATTCCAGCCCATTCCATTGGGTATTTCCATATTTTCAATCACCCTATGCAGCGATTGGTCCGGATCAAGCCTATTTATATACTCCGTAAAATATCCCTTTATTTGTTAGCTCCGTTACCTTGAGGTCCGCCATCGACCCAGCCCAAATCTTCCTCGACTGTCCACTGCGTCGTCATTGAAATGAATTCTATTAACGTCAGTGTAAGGAAGGCTTTCAGGGGCCCCAAAAAGAAAGAATAGCGGTTTGGAATAAAGTAAGGGGTTTCCATGGCGTCAATATTACAATCAAATCAACGGTAAGGAGAATAAAAAAAAGAATTTAACCAGGAAACTAGGAAACGGATTTCGTACTTTTCCCCTCCAGATCTGAAAATATTCTGTGGATTTCAATACGTGAACTTCCCGGTTTTGCGGTCGGCCGTAGGATATCCATGCTTCGCCACGACCATGATATGATCATCGCCAGCAGGTGATTCGATATTTCCTGTCACGCCGAAACTTCTCGTCAATCCAATAAGTACTTAGATCCGCCCGTTCCGCCTCCTGAGGTGGGGGGGAAGCTGTATGCAGAGCATTGCATACTGACCGGGAAATAACCCCCCATTGGGAGATTCGTGCACCCAATAGGGACGCTGATATCGAAGGGCTGGAGTGACGGCGGTCCCTTCGCGAGATCCAGAACATGCAGCTTCTCCTCCAGTATATCGAAAAAAGCGTAGCTCATTTCGTTCCTCGTCGTAATAGGGGCCTTCTAGGAGCTTCCCAGAAACCTTCAGGTTTGTATGGCTACATCACCCACACATCGCATTATGGTCACCACTTTGTGACGAGCCGGGTCTGAACTCCAGGCATGTTGTTTGGCATTGGGTTAACTGATGTGGATGCTTTTCTCCCTCCTTTCTTGTTCGCTTGTTGTCTCGTGCGGGGAGTCAGGTTCGTGTAGAAGTGTGTGTCTTAAACTGCTAGAGGCATTCTTTCATACACATTGTCCTGCATTCCCATTGAATATCGAGAAGATATAGCAGGCTATTAGTGCCCACAGCAGGGATATTTTATAAGACATCAATTAAGGCTTCCATCTACACATGGAAACCCAACGGAGGCATCTCAACGGAACATGAGCCCGTAAGTACTCAAAATATTCTCGACGCCGTCTGGACGAGATCTGTAGATTCTGGGGCGACTCCACGAGGGATTTGCGGGGTTGGTTGATCTGTCCGTTGAGCCAACTCCACTATGTAGCAGCATAATGTAGGCGGTGAAAGCATCGCTCGGTTAAATTTATACTTGGCATCCATGGGCCATGGCAGTTAACTACCTACGGATACCTAGGTGTAGTTATGGACCCTCCACCCACCAATGACCATTTAACTTCGAAATCTATAATGATAATAGCATCACGGAGTACTTGGAAGGGAAAACAAGTATCCAATCCCCGCACTAAATAACCTCAACAGCTTCGAATGATCATTAATGAAGACTTAGCAGAAGAACTCGTAGGATCCCGAGAAGCTTCTCCGAAAAGGTCCAAAGCCTATCACAACTTACAAACAAGCCCAACCAAACCAGGACCCCAGGCCCGAGAGAAGAATCGAAATCCAAAAAGACAAGAAACAAATAACCAAACAAACAAAAGAATTCGTTGCACTGAAAAATACAATGCCAATAATAATAGGATTTCAAACTATAAGTTTCTTCTTGAAAACTGAAAAATAAAATGCCAAATGAAACATACGAAAGCCCGGTTCGCTGGGAACCTGGGACGGGCTAGTCGGCCGGCGAGTGGCTTAATATCCAGGCTGCATGGCATGCCACATGGCCACACGATTTCTGTGGACTGAAGCCCACAAGGCCTAATCTTGGCTCAATAGTTCCTGATCAAGGCGAAATGGTATGCCAACCAGGGTTTGAAACACTCGCTTCATTTGCAGCGAGAGGATAAATATAAAATTATGAGGGGCCATTGGGGAACTGTCCCTTGCTGGCTCGCTTCGGTTTGGTGGGAGATCTGAATGAATGTGAATCTTAAAGTCGGGGCCAGTGCACTCTGCACTCTGCACAAGATTAAGATGACAGAAATCTTCAGGGCTAGGGACATGGGGATGGAGAACTTAAGGGGTTTCGTTGTTTACTCTTTCGGGCCGTCCCGCTTTTACTCCACAACGAGCCGTCAAAAACGAGATGTATGAAACAACTACAGGGCAAAAAGGATAGATACCAGTCGAGGCCTGTTAAGTAGGGTTGCACAGCGGTAGACCGTCTGATAATCTTGTCTCATGGTAATTAATCTTCGGCGTTTTAGTAGGAAACAACCAGTTCGATGGCAACCCTGTCCTTGTTCGCTGCGCTCGGTGTTGCAACCAAACGCCCATAAGGAGCACTTGTGAGCCTACCTATTACCTAGGTACCTAGGTAGGTAACAGGTTCATCAAGCGATAGTCAACGTTGATTTACGAGGAGATGTACGCATGGAATAACAGCCCCTTCCACACACTAGAAATCTATATTGGAACCTGAATACAAGAGCTTAATAGTTACCCGCTGGGAACTGAATTTCAGGGGTGGTAGGGCCTGTAAGATAGGCTTCAATTAGCGCTCACTTAATTAAATAATTGGCATGCTGACCCAAATGAGCTCTAAATCCCAAAACAGATGTTGTTAAGGTATGGTAATCTCTTTACCACCTAACAGTGTGCGTGATGACATCCAGTTCCACACCCCATGGATAAGAAGTGGTCGGACGATGGTCTACATCCCACAGCTACCCTTGGCTAGGATAATCTACAAGATACAACAACAATATAATACCAGATGAATCGAGTCTAGATCCTTGATGCAGGCCCAGCGAAGCAGTCTCATTCGAACCTACGGAGTAGTCCGGAAGGAAAACAGTCAAACTCATACTATGTGATAGAGAACACGGCAACAAGGTTGCTTCTGAGGGATGAGACATAAGAGAGCGTCTAATTCCGATGCTATCTCACCGAAAACAAAGCCAGAACCTCTTTTTGCACATATTCTGCGTCTAGTCGAGAGAGCCTTCGAGAGAGCCAACCCTTCGTTGTTCAGGGGTTTGTAGCTTTCCAAGGCAACTCTCTTTGCGCGCAGCTTCCTTGTTAATGGTGAAGATATGTTCATAGAGGCTCGGGTGGTTAGTACCAAGGTAATCAGCCATGTAGTTATGTGATACAGATACATGGTTTGGAAGTTGAGACTCTAGCGTGGGCAGTCAGCACGCCAACTCGTGGTCGTATCTAGGATATCCCTATTATGGTTCGCATGGCATGGCATGAGCCAGTACTCCGTACACGTGTAATAACTGCTGCTTGAAATATGGAAGGAAGCCAATTCATATTACAAAGCTCCCTGACAATAGAACTATCCGCAAAACGGAGGATTGAACAAGATCAGAAGGGGAACCCTGGGATTATCACAGTAACAATGTAACGCCGTCAGCTCATCACACGCTAGACTGGGCTGGAGTAGCCGTCAATCGCGTGGGAACTGAGGAAAGTAGTAGAAACGTCAATTCATGGCGTGCAAGAATTTTAAGAAGTCATCCAGCAAGTTTCTCCTTGTTCTTTCATTCGTTCAAAGTTTCAGCCTTTCGGGAAGCTCCTGTGTGCGTCCCAGGCAGCCGAAAGTGGGAATGAAGAGTTCCCGCGCCTAAGACCCGCAAAACTCTTCCGCTTCAAGCCTGGAGCCTAGTCTGAACTGGGCTCACAAAAATCAAGAACGAGAGAACCCAGGCACTGAGTCCTGACCCCCTGAGGCATGGCGAAGGCAAAACGGTCGGGCCCGGAACTGGTAATTTTAGCCCTTGTCTTAGTGGTATTGTTGACTCGCCAGGTGAGAATACAAAAGTGACACCCAGACTAGGGCTCGCTCCTTTTCAGAATTCCAGTTCCGAGGACACTACCACAGGGACAAGGTACGTACTACTACCAGTTGATGAACGAGGAAAAGAAGATTTTGGTACTGATCAGTGATGACTCGATGACCTTCCAGCGGCCTTCTGCCAACGAACCACCTAATACTTTTGGAGCCCAATGTGACCGAGTTTTCAGGGAATTTCCCCCCTAGTCCTGCGCCTAAATTCCCCAGTCCCCGGCCCCGGGGTGCGTTAAGACTATTGAGATGAGGTCACTGGTCAACCGTAAGCCTTTCGCCTTGGCCCGTTCCCTCGCTCGAATAACTTGGAACCTCGAAGCTGGAGCTAAAAAAAGAGAGTCACAGTTCAGTTCGTGGGCTTTGCAAATCTCTCCCCCTCCCACCACCCCCCACCCAACAGAGTGAGCATCCACGAAACCCCCCCCCCCAGATATTCAGCTCTCTGAATAGCAAATCGGCAAACGCGGCCTGTGTCCCTTTTGTTGTGAGGCGGCCAATACGAAGTCTTCTATCGACAAGAGGATATCAATCAAAAATTTATCGTTCCCGCTAATTAGATAGGTGGCTGTTTCCTTGGATAATTGACTTCAATGATTTTGATTTTGGACAGCACCAAGGGATCCTCCTCTTCCGGCTCTTCTCTGAAAAGGGTTAAAAGCAAACAGTGCTTGGATGTCCCTGGATAAAAACATCTGGGGTAATGCACATCACATCCCTGTTGGAAAGTTCCGGACGTACATGTGCTTCCAAACCAAGGATGATAATAATAATAATGGCGGTCATATCACTCAAGTCCTTCCCCCTGGTTCTTTAAGTACTCCGTATTAGGCTCTCTATTCTCTTGCCGTCCCTGGTTCCCAGCGCCTCAGGGGTAGAAAAGTTTAATCATCACCATCCCTGAGCCCTTCGGTATTAGAGCACGGGAACAATGAGCCCAGTCTCGTCATTTTTAAAATCCTTCTGGGGCTCGTCGTTTCCAAACCCTTCTTTCGCCTCGATCGCGTTCTCCTATGTCTGCTCATAATACGTCCGTAATCCAAGCGAGTTCATAAATGATACGTAGTGGTATGGGAGAAGTGGCTTGCAGCTTGCTGAGGTTAAAATACCACTTGTCATCTGTATCATCGGTTGCTCGAAGGTTGGTTCATACATTGCGGATGTACATGTACATGTACATGTACAAGTACGATACATGCCCGTATTTTTGCAAAGCGTTCGAGTTAAAACTCCACAAGAAACCATTAGATCAATTGTATGGCGGAGCCTTCCCAAGTTCGCAATTAAGTACTGCGCTGTCTCTCAGGAGTTCAGAGTATGAACGAGTGCATATTCCAAGGTTGCTAGGAAAATGAAACGGGAAAGTTGACGTCAAACTCACATAACCGCTCCAACAGGGTACTAACTCTAGTCTGTCAGGGAAGACATGCAGCCAGGGTCTGGGAAGAAGGGATGAGTACCCTGTGCTGCGAGGGATGGAAATATCGTCATTGAACTTCGGTAGACGCAGATCTGTTTCCCTGCTAGATTATTCGCCGATCAACCAGTTGTAAATCTCTGGTCGTTATGACTGCCAGCCCAAAACCACATCCACACAGCAAATCATACCTGTATCATATCATATCGCTGAGGCTTGTGGACTAAGAAAAAAGCAGCTTTGGGCAGAGTGGTCGAGTACTCACGATATTGGATCTGTATGATTTTGAAATGGGAGGGTGCAATCAATATTCTTGACACCAACTTTTAGTTCAATTTTCACTTTACGAGCTCTCTCAAAAAACTGCGTGATTGAATTGTGAATTGAGATAGCCTGCTGCCGCATTCTTTTCTCCTACTCCAGCAATCCCTCAACCGCCTTAATAGTGGTGGGATCTTGATGGCTTATTTACCGAAATACTGGATGTGGAGGCTGAGGTCTGGTGCAATTGTCATTCATCTGAAACATTTGCGGAATAACGAGGTATGGATTATCTAAATACCTAGGTAATTGGATGTGTTATATTAACCGAGGAACCCATAACTACCATTTTTGTACAGACCGTACTTGAAAACAGTGTGGTGCAGCAATCGTTGATTATAGAAAATATTGAAATGGAAACGAGGAAGCAGATACATACCTAATTCCAGGGAATGCAGCTGCAACTTAACATACCTAGCATAGAGATATATGTAGATTGCGTACCGTATATTTACGATATTCATCCTCAATGGGTTAGCATTTGATATACAAACTCCCATGCAACGGAGCTCCTTGATGGAAGAGATCCATTTTTCATTCTTCATTGTCATCCCACCCCCAGCTTCTTAAATCGAATTCCTTTCATGAACTTGGAAGGGCATCTTCACCTGGGCGGTGTATCTTGGCTTCGTCACGATAAAACACCCACATGGACCTGCATATGGATGTGCCATTTATTAAAAATGGACCTGGGTACATGCACGAATGCACACATGCCTCCTGATATCTGTACCGTTATTTTCAAGAGAAGAAACGGTAAAACGTGGGCCAAGTTAAAAAGATGACCCTTTCTTTGTTCCGCCACTCTGCTCCGGAAGGACCTTCCGGAGGTTATATCCACACTCTGGATGTATGTCTTTGTTGTCAACTCTTAGGTGGGCGGCTGGTTTTCTTTGTCAAGCTAGTCGTTTTGGGCATTGCGCGTACGCCGGTAAAGCGATGAGAATAGCGCAGACCGTTCCGAACGAAGGCTTGATCTGACGCCTGATATCCATGCCGTATCTCGCACCTCGACTCGATGGTTGACGACGAATATGGCGTTTAAAATGTGAATCACCCACTACCGCGAATGGCAGTCGTTGAATATTGACGTGGCACGCGACGGAGCTTGCTTTGTCTCCTGATTCAAAGACCATATATGATATGCCTTAGAAAACTCGACGAAATATGGATTAACCCTAAGGAATAATATGTTCATGTACGATAACTACCATATGCTGCCGACTGTCACCCAAAAGAAAATGTAAAATCGCAGAAGTATCGCCCACGGTCCCAGAAGGCAGCCAGATATAACACTGTCAGAGTCGTGACGTGTCCAAGGCAATCTAGGATTGAATTATGTTCAGTGTGTCTGGATTATTATCCAAAAGACTACATAACTCGCCCCGACTAGATATATCAATAGCATTAGAATTATGGAGAGGCGGGAGAGACAAAGGCAGAGCAGGTTTCCAAACTGAAACATCTTCAAGAAGGAATAATATATCGTGCTATTTTATGTAAAAGCATAACCATCATTGATTAGATCGATTTAGCAGGCTGTTCTTCTGAAATGAACCCTTCATTCCTCCCATTCGTGATATCGTACCAGCCCGGAAAATGGCCTTCTCAGGCTCTCTCCCCCGCAGAGGTCCTGGTTCCCTCTACACCTACAGATTACACCTTAACAAAAATATTTTTCTCCTCACAGCCTCGTTCCCATATTCACATGGACAGCTTTCGTCTGCGAATATGCTTCCAACCCAGCCCCACCCAACTCGCGCCCAATACCACTTTGCTTCACTCCACCAAACGGCACGCGGAAATCGCTATCATTGCTGCTGTTAATCCAAACCATGCCAGCTTCAATCTCGCTCGCGACATAATGGGCACGCTCAATATCTCGAGTAAATACTGCCGCACCGAGGCCATACGTTGTATCATTTGCTTTTGTGATAGCCTCCTCTTGAGTCTTGAAACTCGCGACAGCAACAAAGGGGCCGAAAACCTCCTCACGGTAAATTTTCATGTTGTCCGTGACGTTTGTGAAAATGGTAGGCTCGATGAAGAAACCCTTGCCATCTCCAACATTCTTATGGGGCACACCACCAGCGGCTAGGGTGGCACCTTCGGCTTTTCCGGCTTCGATATACGAAAGCACGCGCTCATATTGAGCCTTGGTGACTTGTGGGCCTTGGAAGGTGTCATCAGCGAACGGATCACCGACTTTGCTTGTGGAAGCGACAACGTCCTTGAACAATGTGACAAACTTGTCATAGACGGAATCCTGAACAAGGATTCGTGATGTAGCCGTGCATATCTGGCCCATGTTGGACATAATACCGATATGTGCCCACTTGGCGGCTTGTTCCAGATCCGCATCCTCGAAGACGAGAAGTGGAGATTTTCCCCCGGTCTCAAGGGTGATGTTCTTGAGGTTTGCGGCAGCCATTTTCATGATTTGGCGGCCAGTAGCAGTGGATCCGGTGAAAGCGATTTTATCAACATCAGGATGAGTTGCCAGTGCCGCTCCAGCATCTTTCCCAAAGCCATTGAGAATGTTCACCACTCCAGGAGGGAAACCAGCTTCTTTGATCAGGGTCGCGAAATAGAGGATGCTAAGAGGGGTCTGCTCTGCTGCCTTGAGGACGATAGTATTTCCGCAGGCTAACGCGGGGCCCAGCTTCCATGCTGCCATTGCGAGAGGATAGTTCCAGGGAATGATCTGTCCAACCACGCCAATGGGCTGGCGTAAAGTGTAGACGAATTTGGCGGGTGTAGTGTTGATAGTGCTGCCGTATACCTTGTCTGCGAATCCACCATAGTATCTCAGGGTCTCTGAAACATCTGCACAGTCTTCGTCCCGCGCAACCGAATATGGTTTGCCTATATACATAGTGTGAGTAGAACGATCAGGGCTATTATTCAAGGCAAAAGTAATTTTGAGGGCGATCCCTACCGTTGTCCCAAGCTTCAATTGTAGCCAAGGTTTCCTTGTGCTGATCAACAAGTTCTGAAAGCTTGACCATCAACTTTCCTCTATCTGTTGCGGAGAGGCCTTTCCATGAGGGATCTTTGAGGGCTTTGCGGGCAGCCTTTACAGCGATGTCCACATCTTCTGTACCTGCAGCGTGTACGGAAGCAATCTCAGATTCATCACTAAACTCATTCAGTGTCAGCAATTTGTCCCATTTGAAGCTGCCCGCAGGCTGGAAAGATGGTTAACGGACGTTGGATTGATGGATGTGACCTTCTCTCCGGACTTGGCCGCCACGAATTCATTGTTGATAAACAATCCTAGCGGCTGGATGTATTTACGGCCGTTTGGCGCAGTGAGCTCTACAGTGAGACCGGACATTCTGAAAGAACTGCTGGAGAAATATCTTGCAGGTAGAGCTGTAGTTGACCACGAGAAGTGTAGCTTTCGAGTGGCAAGTCTGCAGAAGGGCGGCGTGCGGAAGAGCATAAGGATGCAGCTAAATACTGTATACAGAGGGCAGGACGAACGGGGGGAGAGAGAGAGTCAGGGTTCCACGATAAAACTACATCGATGAGGGGTCAAAATTCCATATGCCCCGCCCTATCTCGCCTGTTCCAACTTTTTCTTCAAGTTCTCGGCGACAAACAAGATATATATGCGGATACATACATTAAAGCGGAGTACTCTGCCCAATCGTCGGCCTGGTATTGGGAAAGATTGCCCCCCAGAGCGGTTTAGTGTGTCTTGATCCCGGGCCGATGAGTGTTCAGGTGGGCGAGGTTTGCACTGTTTGGCGGCCTCGGCACGCCGTTTGAAACTAGCTCAATGCGGAGATGATATCCTGGTGGGGAGTTTTTTTCTTTCCACCAGCAATGATGTGATATAATTAACGATACGTTTTTACCTCCTCCGACTTTCATACTCTTGCTCTACTTTTCCTAACCCTCACTCTACCCTAGCAACCGTCCATCACCAACAGTCATTTGCTTCCTCAGCCATGGCGGACTTGGAAACAGATCCCGAATTGGACTTGCAACCCGACTCCCATATCGATCAAGCTGCCTCCATCAAGTACTGGAATTCAGTTCCCGCCACTGCTGATGGCATGCTTGGTGGCTATCCCCAAATCTCCACCATTGACCTGCGCGGCTCGTCTGCCTTTCTTGCAAAAGTTCGTCGATTGATCCCATCCAGCGGCTCGGGAAAGGTTGGGCTGGGCGTCGACTGCGGTGCTGGCATTGGTCGGGTCACCGAGGGCTTCCTAAGCAAAATATGCGAAACCGTCGATATCGTGGAGCCGGTTGAGAAGTTTGTCGACGTTATTAAACGCGGGAAGCTCTACCAGGAGGGAAAAATTGGCGACATCTATATCACGGGCCTCCAGAATTGGACACCTACCAAATGCTATGACTTAATCTGGACCCAGTGGTGCGCGAATCATCTTACGGATGTCCAGTTGGTGGAATATCTCGTCCGGTGCAAGGGTGCACTCTCTGAAAAGGGATTGCTGGTTTTCAAGGAAAATACCAATTCGGATACCGCAAATGACTACTATGATGCAGAGGATAGCACGGTGACCAGAACTGATAGTAAATTTAGAAAGTTATTCGAGGAGGCAGGGCTCAAAGTGCTGAGGTCAGAGGAGCAAACAGGGATGCCGCAAAGGCTGAAGTTATTGCCCATTAGGCTTTGGGCTTTGCGCCCAGCAACTTGAAGGATATCTAAAGTGCGGTCAGTTATGTATAAATCTAAAAAGATTGCGACGAGGCACCAGAAGACCTTGGTTAGCGGTGCCAGGAGGTTAGTCCTCGTACATATCCTCTTATGCACAACCCTAGGCTAGAGGGATAGGAGGGAGATATTTTCTGAATAGGTCGGACTCTTTTAAGATCACGAACAAGGGCGCTGCTGGATAACAGGATAATAAATATGTGCACTGAGCTTTACGATAGTTGATAACGAGTTCCCGCAAATGAGGGGAGAATTCATTCAGGAAAGGGGAAATGGGGAAATGGGGAAACGGACAAAACCCTAGAAAATAATATACAGTGGTTGATATTGGGAGCACCGGAATACAAAAAAAAAAAGAAAAGAAAAGAAAAGAAATATGACAAAATTCCGATCCGTCGAGAGACGGCTTCTCTATTCAACGTACAGCCGATTGACCTTTCTCCTCACTCCTCTCCGACCAAATCCATGATAAACCTCCACTCCTCACCACTTACGGCAGACACGCTCAACCGCGATTGCTTTGTCATCTGCATATTCTCTAGCGGTCCGCCTGGTTTCGCAAACGACTTGAGCTCAGCCAGCGTGATCAGATCCTTGAATTTGTGCCTGAACTCCACGTGAACAACCTCCCACTTGGGATTCTCGCGGTTGGATTTGGGATCATAATAAGGGTGTCCCGGGTCAAATGCGGATTCTTTTTAAGTTGTAGCAAAATAAAAATCAATTAGATGAGAGACGTTCCCTGATATAAAAAAAATTCTTGCCCTCGTTGGAGTTTATAAGCCGCAGATACATACCATCGATAGAATGCTCCCGAACAATTTCCATGATTCCAGCTATTCCGGGAACTTTGCAGTTTGAATGATAAAAGAAGGCTAAATCTCCTTTCTTCATGGCCCGCATGTTATTTCGCGCTATGGGATGTTCTTCTTAGTCTCCTCAATATGAATAATACACTGGGTTAAACTATTGAATGTTAAAACATACCGGTGGGGTTTCGAACGCCTTTTATAATAATATCTCATCAGTATAAAAACCCAACAATCACGATAATATACCAAAAATATTGGTTTGTGGAACGGGCGAAGAAAGAAATAATTAATAAAGATCTCACCATCCCAAGGCTCTGGCTCATTAGCTTCTCGCAAATCATCGATAGAGAACTTGACATCGACGCCCTTCTCCATCCTCGATTCCGGTTCCGCTTTCATAAGCCAGTAGGATTTCGGGCCGTCTTCTTCATCCTGGGCACCATCTATTGTCTTTTTGTTCTTTGGTTCTGTATTTATGCCGTTCTTCGCGGAGACAGCAGGTGCTGATCCAGATTGCTTTGATTTTTTCACAGCTGATCGCACATCTTTGGGGTTTGGTTTGGGAACTGGATCAGATGAAGCTACGGAGTCTGTTGTTATTGCAGACAGAGGAGTAGATTAGGAGTTAGTTTATATAGTATTTTCATTCTGAATGGATATATAGCCAATTAAGTATAAGAAGCTGCGGAATGTCACCAAGAAGCACAGATCTTTGACTATCCCTTCCACCCACTGAACACATAAACAAAACGTGAGAATGAAGGCACACAAAGGAGGTTTGACGGTCTCGAGAAGAGCCTAGTAGCAATGACCCCAAAAACGAAGAAAGAAGGAGAAGGAAAGGATGCTGGGAACTTTGAGAGAAGATGAGACGAGATGATCTAACCTTCTTCCTGTTTCTTGTTTCTGGCGTTGGCACCAGTAGAACGATTTCTAATGCCGTTCAATGGATCTGATGCTTGAGATTCCTCAGCAATATGAGACGGGCGATTTGCGCGTCTAGGCCGGGATGAGGCAGCGGTTTCTATCGCAGGTGTGCTGGGATTCCTGCTACTCAATCGCGGCTTTTTGGCATCCTTTTGACTGGGTTCACTTGAAGAAGCGGTGGAAGCAGTTGTTGATTGGCGCCTTTTCGGAGGCATTGTACATATATATGTACTTTTCAGAGAATATGAAGGTTCCAATCGAGATATGAGCGGCTTTGTTCGAACTTTTCGAGCTGGAAAGGGGAAAATAGACAACAATTGCTGAGATGTTGAGAATACTCTTGAATAGAAGGATATATATCTATATTTCATTCGATGACTACATGACATAACATCGCTGTTGACTGGTTTGCCCATGGAGGGGGTCAAGGCCAGAGAATCCATTAACACCTAACATCGCGATATCACGTGGATTCAAAGCCTTGTCAAGATCCAAGTTGAAAAAAGCGGTGGATCAACACATTTCAATTTTTGAGGACGATACCTAAATAGGGGTCTACTATTTCACATATCTTAGACCATTAGTTACCTGATCGTCTATAGTTTAATATAAAATAATATATTTTGAATATATTGTTGAAGTATATCTGTTGTTCAAGTTGTCTCAACACTCACCGACAATCACCTCCCCACTCCAAGAGAGGTAGTTAAATCCTGCCTAAAGAGCCAGTCAGTGCCTTGAGGCTTCCAAGGTTGCATGTCTGGGAGTGGCGTGAGTGCTTAGGTGGGGGTGGCATTAATAAATAGATTTCCAGCTTGATCCAGGGGCTGTCGGGGGGCTTTTTTTTGTTTTGTTTTGGCCGGCAAAGGATGGCGTTAAAGTTCCCCCCCCAAAGTTTTGCCCCCATCACAATCAAAATTGTCTGAATTCGCAACTTGAGATTTGCCATGTTCTTCTGCAGTTCATTAATTATAGCCGGGATCTGAGGAACTACATCAGTGGTTTTCTATTAACCGCTTCTCAAATACCTTTTGCATAGTTGGGATATCAACCAAAATCTGGTGGACTCCGCAATGGTCCAGCGCAAAGTGGAGGTGATTGAGAACCGGGTCCACGATGCTTATTGCCGGCTAGCGCACAGGTCCGACTCTACAAGAGCAGCAAGGATGCTTAAAAAATATAATAATAATAAATAACACAAAATAGAAATAAGCAAATGCCCTCTCATTCTCTCACGGCAAAGACTTTTCACCTCATGCCGTCTTTTTGATGAAGAAGGCGCCTCAAGAATACTACTCCGAAATGCCGGATAGGATAGCAAGCACACCGCCGACACAAATTGATGGGCATGTTGCGCCAGCGACTCTGCCGGAGTCTGGTGCAGAGAAGTGCCTGGGAGAACCGCAGATGACAGGAAATGGAAATGGAAATGGAAATGGAAACCTCGAGAAAAGCGAGAACGTCCTCGATTCGAAACAATCATCGCCAGCAGAGCAACATAATGGAGAAGAAATTCACTATCACTACCTTACCTTCGACACTCCACTACCATCTCCTACCGACATCTCAATCCCTAGAACGGGGCAGCAAACAGCCCCCGAACAGCCCGATCTGCGACCCTATATTTCCCCATTTACATGGCGGAGTTCACGCAAGGGAGTTATAACGGCGCTGTCGTGTCTTGTTACGACTTTGAGCGCGATGGCGGCTGGTGCATATGGCCCGCCTGAAAAGATACTCACGGAGAAATGGGGGATAAGCGGCGTGGTATACAATCTCGGAATCACGCTGTTCTGTTTTGGATTCGCTATTTCGCCAATGGTGCTGGCACCCTTTTCGGAAATTAATGGACGGCGACCGATGCTTGTGTGTAGTGGGATACTTTTTTCGGGTGAGTTGGACATCTATGGCCCAAAGTAATTTTGAAGAATTACAAACGGACAATGAACCTGTGGTACTGATGTTTATATACGGGATCCAGTAACTCAATTAGGTTGCGCGGTTACGGACTCGTTTGCTGGCATGTTACTGTCTAGATTCTTCCTTGGTGTTGGAGGCTGTAAGTTTCTATGAATCCTCCTTGAATATTCATGCAGAACTAACAACCTGCTCCTAGCAACTTACTCCTCCATAATCGGCGGTGTACTCAGCGACGTCTACGTCACCGAAGAACGAAATACGCCAATGGCCCTATTCTCAGGAGCCGTTCTCTTCGGCACCGGCCTCGGCCCCTTGATTTCCAGTTTCATGGTCCACCACATCTCTTGGCGCTGGGTATACTACATGCAAGCGATTCTATCTGCCGTGGTCACCGTAGCAGTTATGGTTTTCTTCAATGAAACCCGTGGCAACGTGCTGTTGAGTCGAAAGGCGCAAGTGTTGAATAAGTGGTATGAAAACCTTGAGAAGGCGGGATATGTTGGTGTTGATATGCTAGTGGCTGGGGAGGAGGGAGGAGTGCGGCAGAGCCAACGGATCAGATGGAAGGTCAAGTCCGATGAAGAAAGAGAGAGTATCGTCAAGGTGGTTACGATATCGCTTTATCGACCATTTCGTAAGTGGGGCTTATCTATTTACATATTTGATTTTTGGGTATGAAGTTTGGCTAACCTGTTCAAACACTTTTGCAGATCTCCTTTTCACGGAACCGGTGGTATTCTTCTTCTCACTATGGGTCTCCTTTAGCTGGGCGGTATTATATCTTCAATTCGGCGCCATCCCGCTTGTTTTCCAAAACAATCATGGATTCGATCTACAACAATCCGGTGCCGTTTTCGCATGTATGTTCTTTATTTCCCCAACCACTACCCTGCCCAATCTCATCTAAACCACAATCCAATCCAATCCAATAATCCAACAACTAAAACTTCCCCCCAGCAATCTGCATCGGCGGCATAATTGCCACATTCCTCAGTATCTGGCAAGAGAAATACGTGCGTCGCCTAGGTAAAATATCCAGCACGCCCGAGGGTCGCTTATACTTTGTATGCATCGAGTCTATCTTGATGCCAGTGGGTATGTTCTGGTTTGGATGGACGTCCTTCCCCTCGATACACTGGATCGTACCCTGCTTCGCCATCGGGTGTGCCACCATTGGGATCTTCTCGATATATTTGGCAGTGTTTAATTATTTGGCGGATACGTACCATCGGTATGCCAGCTCGGCGTTGGCGGCACAATCGTGCTGTAAGTTACATAGAATTTCGCCTGCTCCTTTTTTTTGCGCCTGACATATCATATTTGGTGAATTGTATTGTATTGTATGCCTCCGCGATTGTTTTCTTTTGCTAAGTGACAAACCCGGAAACAGGTCGAAATCTTCTTGGTGGTATATTCCCGCTCGTGGTGCGAGCCATGTACGTCAATCTCGGATATCCGGGCGCATCAAGCTTACTGGGAGGAATAGTATGTTGCTTCCCCTTTTTAACTTCTAAGTTTATTTATCCACCCCCCCCGGTAATATCTCCAATCAGATGAAAGATAGCTAATACATATAGGGTTCGATACTCACGATTGTGCCGTGGGTGCTTGTGTTTTTCGGGCCGAAAATTAGGGCGCGAAGTAAAATCGCAAGTGTAAGTTGCCTTTGGGGGATTCCCTTTCAATCTCCCTTTTTCATTTTTATAACCCAGGGATTATTTGACAGGGTATGGTTTTATCATCACTTGCTAATTGAATTTTCTTTTTCTTTTGCAGGAAATTATGACTGAGGACGAACGAGCCGGATAGACCTTCTTCTATACGGAGCAGGCAGGTCAGAGCCAAGTTGAACATATGAGTCTCATTCCCTTTTCAAACAACGAATTATTCACATTGTGTAGATAATGAGTATATAGATGAAAACATTCATAATAAACTAAACACAGTGAGAACCAGCGAGAACCAGCCAGACTCGCACCACCGTCAAACGTTTTCTAGAATTGACAGATTGACAAAACTTGCCCCGCTCCAATCAGCTTTTGGCTTCGTTAAGCTTAATATAGTGCTCCAATTATCGTATCTAGTTACTAATAGTAGTAATTGCCTCCAACAACCTTGGAACCCCTGGCCTCGCTTGATTTCTCAGCAGCTTTTCGCGGTTCCATCGCGGAGGCGTCAAAAAGGTGATTCTGATGTGATATTAGAGCCCGATTGTAACATCTTTTATGCAGCCAAGCCGGACGCAAAGGGACCCGCTAGTCCGTATCCGGCTAAGCGCAAGGGCCACCGCCGGCAAATAGTCAGCACGTGATTGGCTGAAATGCATGACGTAATCAGAGCCTTGATTCTCCAGACCTGCCGAGAAGAATCCAGGCGGCAGGAGCCAATCAGGGCGTTCTGCCGGCCAAGGCGGTGGTGGATTGCGTGATTGGAAACTTGCGGCAGGAGGGGGAGAAAGAGAAGGGGGAAATTTGGACCCTCCGAGCTAAAAGAAATACCCAGGTATATATGTATGGTGGTAGGTAGGTTGAGGTTATCCAGGGAAACACACATCTTTATAAAATATCCTTCAATTCTTCTTTATTTTTGAAATTCCTGCTGTCATATTTCCCCTGCTCTGCTCTGCTCTGCGCTACGTAAAACAAGAAAGACCTTGCAAAACCTATCCCTCTTTGATCATTCTTAGAATCTTATATCATTCACATTCACCATGGCTGGAGAACAACGTGCTGTTCCGTGAGTTTACCCCTCTATTCCCCTCCTTTTGCTGGCTTTGTTGCTGTTGCTGTTGCTGCTGCTGCTGCTGCCTCGTGTCCTTTTTTGTCTAACGGTTTCGTTTCTTCTCTCAGTCTCCGACTCGGGTCGACCGCTCCCAATTTCAAAGCTGTCACCACAAAGGGTGAAATCGACTTCCACGAATTCATTGGCGATAATTACGTCATCCTCTTCTCTCACCCCGTACGTCATGACCTCTTCGAAACAAACAATGAATGGACACAGGTTTGCTGATTGATTGAATTCTAGGATGATTTCACCCCAACCTGCACCACCGAGCTGGGAGCGTTCGCCAAGCTGGAACCTGAGTTCACTGCTCGTGGTGTCAAGCTCATTGGATTGGTAAGTGGGCCCTGCCCACTATTTGTGTAGGAAGAAAACAAGCATGGCTAACTCGGAACTTTTTTTTCCCCCTTAGAGCGCCAACGCCCTTAAATCCCACTATGACTGGATCAAGGACATCAACGAGGTTACCGGATCGGACCTGCAGTTCCCCATCATCGCTGATGCCGATCGCAAAATTTCGTACTTGTATGATATGATTGATTACCAGGACACCACCAATGTCGACGAGAAGGGTGAGCATGGGCCTTCCTTCCCCCCATCCGGCATAACCAGCGGGGAGGTATCTTTGTATCAGTACTGACGTAAGGACCCACAGGAATGGCCATGACTATCCGCTCCGTCTTCATCATTGACCCCAACAAAAAGATCCGACTGATCCTCAGCTACCCGGCCTCCACTGGCCGGAATGCCGCGGAAGTCCTGCGAGTCATCGATGCGCTGCAGACCACTGATAAGAATGGAGTAAACACCCCGATCAACTGGATTAAGGGTGATGATGTCATCATCCCCCCCGTTATGAAGACTGAGGATGCCGTTAAGAAGTTTGGTGATGTCAGAGTTATTAAGCCGTAAGTTTCTTTTTGGTCCACTGCCGATTTGTTCAATGAATGGCCAAGGCTGACATGTCTTCTTTTTGTATCGCCAATAGATACCTCCGATACACTACCCTCAAGAACTAAGAACGTGAATGTGAGGGCCTTGAGAAAGGTGATGGAAGTCAATATTTTATACCTTTCTGATGATATATGAGCGTTGTTTTTGTATTCTTTCCCCTGTTTTTTTTAGTTTATTTAAAGCGAGTCATGTTATAACAGAAAATTTTAAGATACCTAAAATACCAAAAGATATAATCAATTAATGAAATACCACTTACACATAACCAACTTGCACCATGATAAAAAGCTTGTACATGTACAGTACATTGCATTTGTTCCTGGAATTCGTTTCAATCTTCCCTCTTGGCATTACCAGTTAGCTATTTCCTCAGCGCTTAAACTGCCCAATCCCGCGTTTACCACACAGGATGCAATTTTGTTTCATTTCCGAGGATGACTCTGGTTACCAACCAACTGTTCAGGGGCTAAAGCTCATGCAGCGTGCCTTTCTGGGACCCGTGGGACGGAGGAAGGGTTTAATTGATTAGAAACAAACAACCATCCCCATCCCGACGTCCTTGAAGCACAGCCACAAGTGACAGCACTCCGGGGCAATTCCAAGGTTGTAATCAAGGTTCCGTATAGACAGAGAGTGCCCCAAGCTAAGATCAGCAGTTGTATAGGCATATATATATATATATATAGTCTCGGGCTGCGCCAAAAGAGGGGGATTCTGCTTAGCAAACCAGTCACGGGGTAACTTCGGTTAAACTTTCGGCCCGGTGCGGGAAGCTAACATAAGCTAGCCAATAAGAGACTCCAGCACCTGCTTACCTCATTCAGCCCCATACTCGTTCGTTGATGCGACTTCGAAGTTTAATCCCATCCCCATAAACAACGCCATTGACGCTGACACACTGACTCCGCTGTTGTCAATCAGTCCCAGGAAACAAGTCTGATTGTCTGTCGTCTCCATCATGCCTTAAACACCGGTCCTAACGGTTCACCGACTCTGATCTCTGGCCTTCCACAAAACACTCACGGATACAAAAAACTATTAGAAACCGAGGCTCCATCCATACGACACAGTACAACCCTGGACCCCCCCGTCTCGACCTGTCCGTTCGCGCACCAGCCAATTTCAATTTCCTCCCGCCTCTAGGATCCGACGCACTGTCCTCATCTGTTCGCCACTCCATATCGAAATCCTGTACGATTTTACAAACGCGATTTACAACTCTCTGTTGGGTGAACTAATTTCAATCCTAAGCCCGCTATACTGTTTTCATGTCTCACTCGGCCAACTTGTTATGGTAGTGCAGGGGGAAAAACACGTTGGACAAAGACGAGACGAACACCTGACGAAATTCCTGCAGTCGTATGTTTGACAATCTGCGTTTTTGTTTGATTTATATATGTCTTGTGCCTTCCTCTCTGCCTCTGCCTCTGCCTCTGTCCTTCCCCTTGTGCCCTCTCCCCCTTCATTTCGTCGAATGGCACCGCATCCCCCCCAGCAGCCCTTTTTCTGTGACAATCCGGCTAACCATGGCGGGAACAGGTTCGGGACGTGAAACCAGCAAGCCGGCTGAAGGAAGCAGCCCCGCGAATGTGGTTGCAGAGCCTTTGTCTACACCGACACCGACACCACCCCCACCACTTACCCCAGACAGCTCGAAACGATTTGCCTCTGTAATTAAATACTTTCGCCCCAACCAGTCCAAAATACGCAGTACCACCATATCCACAACCTGGCCGTCGAGAAGATTTGTTTCCAAGGGCTCCGCAAAGACTCCAACTGAGGCAACCCTGCGCAATAAGATCCCTGAAGAGTTCCGTCTTGCGACTCCAACTACTCCCAAACCACAAGATCTAGATCTCTTTCGACGTCCAAGTTTACCCGTCCCTGCTGCTGTGTTTGAACCTGGCCTAGGGCAGAATATTCAGCTAGAGAGGAGGTTTCTGGAGTACCAGGAACCCCGGGAGAGAGCTAACCAGAAAAGTTCATTACCTTTTCGTGAAAGCGGAGTCGTTGATCCCGTGCCAAAAATCCCGCCGCTAGTTGAGACACCAACTGTGAAAACAATCTTTGAGTCACCACTTGTCCGGTCGTCAAACAAAAAACCCGATTCCTCGAGCGAGTCAACTGCAAGTGTAGATAAGACGATGGCGTCAAATATTGCCAGTGGGGGACAGTATGAGTCTTTCCAAGAGCAGAATGCTGGACTGAGTACTGCAACGGGAAATCAACCTGCCCCGTCACCTTTGCCTAACGGTCAAAATCTATCGTCAGGCCCAACGAATCTATCGGGCTTGGTGTGTAATGTTCACCGAACGACGGGGAGGGAACCCCATCCGCTTGTCGGACCTTCTAGCACTGTTCTAGGAGATAAGCTATATGTCTTTGGCGGGCGGTTACAGTCAAGAAGCAGGCCTGAACTATTGACTAATGAGATGTACGAATTGGATTTGATCCGTCGCCATTGGACCAAATTAGAGACAACGGGGGATATTCCCCCGCCACGTTATTTCCACACTGTATGTGCCTTGGGGGATTCGAAACTGGTTTGCTACGGCGGCATGTCTGCGAAAGCTGCTGTTCCAAATCAACCACCCGTGAATCCAAACCCAACTGCGCAGCAGTCAGGACAGGAAGCACAGCAAGGAGTCGTGCTTTTGTCGGATGTACATATCTTCGATGTGCTTACTAGGACGTGGGTTTTTATTCCAACTGTCAACGCCCCCCGGGGGAGATACGCCCACTGTGCAACAATTCTACCGTCCGGCGCTGCTTTCGGCTCCTCGAATGCCCCGCTATCAGCTCTCCACCATAACCCTTCTTCATCCAATCCCCACCAAGGTTCAATAGGCGTGGAGATTGATGGATATGGAGGGGCGGAAATGATCGTAGTTGGTGGCCAGGATACGTCGAATCATTATTTTGAAGAAATAAATGTCTTCAATCTGCGAAGCCTAAAATGGACTTCTACCACCTCCCTTGATCGCAGCTGCGGAGCCTATCGCAGTGTTGCTACCCCCTTGCTCGGGGTGAATCCTGCTGACATTGGAGGTGGGGTTGAGGTGGAAGGGTTCAGGGACCCGACGAAGCCAGATGCTCAGAAACCAGATCCACTACTGCTGATATATTCAAATTACAATTTCCTAGATGTGAAGTTAAATTTGCAGCTCCGTTTACCTGATGGGAAGCTTATAGAGAAGCCAATGCATGGCACAGTTTCGCCTCCTGGCTTACGGTTCCCCAATGGAGGCATTATCAATGGCCATTTTGTGGTTAGTGGTACATATCTAACATCTTCCAAACAAGAGTATGCAATGTGGGCTCTGGATTTGAAAACACTTACCTGGGGCCGTATTGACGCCGGAGGAGCCATTTTTGGACACGGCAGTTGGAATCGCGGTGTCCTATGGAGCCGGCGAAGCACATTTGTCGTTATGGGACATCGGAAACGAAGTCTAGTTGAAGACTACAACCACCGCCGAATCAATTTCTCACACATCTGTTTTGTTGAACTCGAAGCATTCGGCCTGTATGAGAACCCGCGACGAAGCGCTCCGACTTCGGGGTATGCGTCTGTAAGCTGTCCCATGGTACCTGCTTCTCTGCAAGCAAAGATTTCCCAGCAAGGCGCAGGAGGTCGACCATTATCTGCTGCAGCGGAGGAACTAGGCAGGATGGCCCTATCACTTCGAGAATTGTCTGATATGGAGCTACTCACCATTGGCGGCGAACGTATTCCGGTCAATTCGCATATTTTGGCTCGCCGTTGGGGGCCATACTTTATTCAACTTCTCCGCGAATCTACAGCCGCGGAAGAGAACATCTCAGATTCCGCTACTTTACGCCAACAAACCCCGTCTCACCCGAGTCGAAATTCTAGCATTACGATAACTCCCTCTGTGGGCAATCATAGCAACTATTCTGCCGCGACGACTCTGGTCAGCCACACTAGCTCATTATCCAACCAGAAAGCCGCGCCCTCACTCCTCCCCAACCTCGAAATCCCCTCCGCGCACACCCTTACACCAACCTCCCGGCCCAGAACCCTATACCTCCCCCACACCCATCTAACCGTCCAACTTCTCGTCCAATATCTCTATACTTCCTCCCTCCCACCCCCCGGTTCCCAGCTCTGTACCCCGCAAATCCTCTGCTCTCTCCTCCAACTCGCACGCCCCTACCAGGTCGACGGCCTCCTCGAAGCCACCGTCGAACGACTCCACCAAGTGCTAGACGGCCGGAACGCTGCCGCCGTTTTCAACGCTGCCGCCATGGCCGCTGGTGGAGGCCGTGGCACAGGCTTTACCAGCGGACCTGGCGGAACCCTCGAAGTGTTAAACGGCGTCCACTCACGCTCCAACGCCGTCGCTTCCGCTACGGAACCCATGAGCACCCTAAACCTCAACTCCAACTCGTCAGATACGGAATCCGGAAACACATCCGGGGCACTTTCGGGTACCATTAGTGGCGGCGGCGGACCGGGAACCTCCCAGCGACGCACATCTAGCGCCCAGCGACCCGCTAACCTCCGCATCAACACCACAAACCTCAACGCCGGAAACGCAAACGCCGGAGGTAGCCGCAATCGCGCCGAATCCGTCAGCAGCGCGGCCAGCACGGCCACGTCCGCATCGACAAATACCAGCGTCAGCTTCTCGGAGTCCATGGGCGCGGACGATAATAATAATGATGATAATGATGACGGGGTTGGCCATGAGCGCGGGCGGAGCAAGCCTGAGCGGGAGATTTGGACGGGTGAGATTAGCAGTGTTGTTGGGTTGCAGAAGAGGGGGTTACGCGGGTTGATGGAGGGGAGACGGATGAGGGAGAGGGGTGGGAGATCGGCTAATACCCCTGGGACTGCTGGGGGTGGTGGTGAGGATGGAAATTCCGCTGCGACCAGCGGAGTCCCACAGACGCCATCTGCGGCTACCGCTGGAATCGCTGTTGGTGGAGGTGGCTAAGGAATGAAGAAGGAAAAGAAGAGAAAAAAGAGGGGAAAATGTGTTTTGTCCCTTCTACTAGCGTTCAGGGACTGACGTAATGATGCAGATGATTTTCTATTGTTCTACGGTCCTATTTTTCTTTTATTTATGTTTCTCGTCAAATTTCCCGCACCCTATTCTTTTTTTTGTTATGAATCTTCTGAGCAACCATTCATAATTATTTTTTTCTTCTCTCTTCTTTTCTTCTTCATTTTTATCATATTATTCCCCTACTCCCTTATTCCTTTGCCATTTCTTACATTTAACTTCGTTCCTTCATGGATCTATGAACTTATTTATATTTATATATACCTATATATATTGTTTCCAGCACAGCTTTGCAAACAAGGGAAAGTGGCAGAAGTAAATCCTTTTTAAAAAACAAGGGATTAAAAGGGCATATATAATGGTTAATAATGAAGCTAAGAACTAGAAGAAAAGGGGCGAGAAGGAAGCACAAAAAAACACAAAAACCATAGCTATGCACATCATCTGGAATTAAATATAGCACCGAGTAGTCGTACTGAAAAGAATTCACGGCAGAGAACATGCTGGCAAGTAAATGAAAACCTCGAAAGGGGATGCTCTGTATGCGCAGGAAAAGTTGGAGTAAAATTTTTCACATCAAGAAGAAGAGATAGATATGAGGTAAATTTTTTTTTGTCCAAAGAACCCTGGTAGGTAGGTGGGTGAGTGGGTGAGTGGGTGAGTAGGTGGGTAGTTAAGTTATGTAAATAATATGTAAGACGGTCATTGGGAAGATGAAAAAGAAGAGTAAAGAAAGAACGTAAAGAAGACAAAATTCCCCCCACCCCAAAGTTTATTTAGTATTTAACGCCCCGGAACCGCTCTTGCCAGCACCCGTATATTATCTACGAACCCTTTAATAAGTTCCTCGTACTGATTTTTCGGATCCCCTGCAAGTGCTAGGTCGCCCTGGCGGCGAACTTCGGCGGCGGAGATTTCGATTTCGAGCTCGTGTTCAAAGTCTGCTTGGGGATGGTTCGCGACGTCCTGGATTGTTGCGGTTAGATATATATTAAAAAAAGGAAGGGTTATGAGAAATTGTTGCCCGGGGGCGGGGGGAGATGGAGTAGAGATGAGTTGGGATATGGGTGGTTAATTTCAATCTCCAAAGATGAACCCAATTGAGATGGAAAGGTGTTGCGGTCTAATGTGAAAATATGAAAAGGCAAAATGAAATTTCGAAACTCTTCCTTTAAAATAAAATAAAACGTGACATACCTCTGTAGTAGCAACCTGAGTCAAATCAATTTGATACGCCAAATGTCTATAACTCATACGATCTTTGCTTCTCGCACCCCCTCTTGGAGCCCCAGCACCAGCGCCAACCAATGAGTTCGGGTCAGCCGGTAAACTAAGCTCACCAATATCGCCTTCGTAGTTCATTTCGAGATTGACGCTTATTCGCCAATCAAGACAGGTTCTCGGGCTATATACATCTAGATCTGCGATGCGGCATTTGATGATGCGAGCTAGTACGGCGCCTGTGCGCTGGTCGGTTGTCACGCGGACCTTGGGCTTATGGCGGGGATTGAGATGGTGTTGGACTATGGGCGGGAGGGCGGAGGAGGAGATTTCGTAGAAGGTATCTCGTTCCTTTTTGTGGGCGTAGGTTAATGGGATGCGGGCGCCTGGTTGAGATATCGAGTATTTCACGGTGTCGTTGAGGAAATCGTTTAGGGCGCGATGTTGGGCCTGATAAAATATTATTGCTTGGTCAGTTGTTTTTGTCTATATGAGAAAACATCGAAGGTTTGTAGTTGAGTGGGACTGGGAGGGGGTAGGGGCCTACCAAAGACATTGAGCTTTCAAAACCAACTCGTATGCTTGGATCATCCTTGGCAAGAATGCACTCAGTAAGAGCTGGTATCCGAACACGTTCTCCACGATTTCTGTCAACAAGCATGCCCAGCTTCGCTTCAACTTCGAGAATGGCACCTTGTCCCACAGCTGATCCTCCAGCGGGGCCCGCTCCAATATCTCTCCTCATAACAACCTGTTGAAACAAGAAGTCGCAGATCAATTTTGTAACTTCTTCGTGTGGGATCCTCCCCGTAATGGACGGTTCCCAGGGGCCTAGTGAGGTAGTCGTTTGGTCTTTGGGCGGAGGTCGGGCAGGGAGGTTTCCATTTGTCGGGGCTTCACCGTTTGCTGCCTCGAGAATTGGATGCGGGGGTGGCGGGGGTATGGAGCGATTTCTCGAGGCAGGTTTGTCTGGCTGAGGTTCCTGCTTCGGAATGGCACGTTTAGAAGGGAGAGGGACATTGTGTCCGGTGGGTATCGCTGGAGGTTTCCCGCTAGTTCGGGGAGCTTTGCGTGCGTATATTGGAGGTTCATCGTATCGCCTTCGCTTCGTTTTGGGAATGTCAGATGGCAGTATAGACTTGTTCATAGGCGGGGCGTCTTCTTTCACCAATTGGACTTGATTAGCCATATTTGAGGAGGGTGGTTCACTTCGTCGTAGTCGTTTGGTAGGTGGGGATGTTGTTGGTGGACGACTATTGCTCGGTGGTTGTGGCGTTTTCGGCGTGGAGGGAGGGTATTGTGACGGTATTGTATCACCGGCGTCATGTGGGTGCCCAGGGAAGTGCACCGCACTATTGCTGTTGTTGTTCCATGTAGCGTCGTTGACATCCTTACGATATAGTTGAGGAGTCTGATCATGAAGCTCTCCATTGTCATCCGGTCTGCTCAGATTTGCCACTTTAGTTCGGGGGCTAACACTCACACTCCTCTCCTCGGTTCCAATTGAATATCGCCTTTGATTATCGCCACTAGGCCCGGGGTCGTGTCGCGAAACCGCCGTCTGCGCAATTGGCGATCCTGCATCCCTCTTATCCCGCAACTGAATATCCTGGCTGCCCCAGGAGCCAGAGAGAGAGCGCTGCTGTTGAGAATCAAAACCAGATGACGGCGGTCGAGCTTGATGCGGCGAAGGGCGAGAAAAGGACGCTGAGGGAGGACCAAGAGGCGTTCCTGGGTGGGAGCGTTGTTGATTCGGAGAGAACGGCTGTGGCTGTTGCTGAATAGTCTGCTGTTGCGGAGCTCCAATGCTTTCACGGGAAGGATAGGAGTAGCTATGGGCGGAGGTAGGAGTTTGGATAGAATGGACGGATTGCGAGCGGTGCTGTGAGAAATATGACTGCTGGGTCCCAGCACCCATTGCCTGAGGGGTATATGGAGAGGATAGGGGCCCCGCAGATTGATTGTAGGCAGAACTGGCGGAGTTAGGAGGAAAGTTGTCGCGCGAAACAGGCTGGTAGGTCTGGATAGCATGGGGCAGGGTCTGCGCGTTCTGGGAGTGTGGACCACCCCCGCTCAAAGTAGACGCCGAGTTATGCTGATATGGTGAGTGAACGGATCCGTAGGACGAAGATCCACCTGGAGAGCGTAAAGGGGGTTGGAGGGGGGGAGGTTGCGGCGGTTTCGTGCGGAACTCGGGCGGTTGTTGCGGCTGCTGAGGCTGCTGGGGCTGTTGGGGCGGGTGGTATGACGCGGGCGAAACATCATCGCGCTGTTTCGTAGGGTGAAGGGAATCCAGATCGTGACTCTGAGGCTGATGAGGGGAAGGTGGCGGGGGCTGCGCAGTGGAAGATCTCTGGACACCAGCAGCAGCGGCGTCGTTGTTGATGATGGTGCGCAAGTCCATGATCACAATAGCGGACGGCTGGCTGAGCAAAGCCACACATTTATTAAAGGCCACAGGTCCAGCTCGGGCCGTCCTAAGGCATACAGTCCATCGATACGATGGCAGTGGGTAGTAGCTGGCGAAAAGAGCGCGAGGGGGCCAGGGGGGGTTCAGTGGGCGTCGGATGCAGCGCGTGCTATATGCGATGTTGGCGAATGTTTGCGAAGTTGAGGTTGAAGAAGTTCAGAGGATTTCCACTTTGGGAAGTCTGCGATGGAGGAGAAAATCTAGGAAGAAAAAAAAACGTGATCGACGCCTCAACGCGCAGAACTATGGATATAAATATATATATTCTATCTGATATAGTTACGGAGTACATATGTCTCTATTTAGTCTACATGTCCCTTTTATAAATCACTACGGAGTATATTACTGCCAAACCAGTAGTTATTTATGTTGTATCCACGCACTGAACAGACATGTATTACAGGCGATCCAGAAGGGCTGCGAAGTACAATCTCTGCGTCACAGATTGTTGGAGGCAATTATAGACTCTTCAATTCTATTGATTTTATATCCCATTTCTCAGTTGTTTTCTCGCTTTTTCTTCAGGTTTGACTGTTGGAATATTTCGAATCCATGGATATTTCGAGTATTTAATAATGGGTGACTCATCAACGGTCATGTGACATTGATTCAATTTGTTATAATTTTTCTCAATCTTCAATCTTCAATCTTCATCCTCTCTCTCTTGTTTCGGGTTGTTTCTCAGGGCACCCTGGATGTATGTAATAGCCGCTGCGTTCCTTGGAAACAATACACTTTGAGTATATAGCTGAAGGATTCTAGCCTTGGGCAGTTAGTTATGCATCCAGCTCAAACGGCGCAATTTGGTGGTTATATTCAGTTCAGTCCAACCTTCTCCAGTCCATCCATCGTGATGCGGACACACTTTCGAAATATGAAATCATATATATTCGCACGAATATGGACCAAATAGGAGTATTAAAAACGGACCCAGTTTGTTGCGAATCGCGACCATAGGAATGATGCATTCTTTGTGACCCTACACAGCACCCCGGTTCCGGTATATATATATTTCATGTCTTCCGCAAACGGGTGGATTCCAACCATATCATATATATGTATATATAGCATACGTCAGTAGCAATCCAGCTATCATTATTGTCCTCTCCTGGGAAAGCTAGATGCAGGTCTGTCATGTCTGGTGGATACTAGATCCTATTCCCTGTTTCGCTTCTATCCCGCCGCGCGGCGTTGTCAGTTTCATAGCTTTCGCCGGACTCCGGAGTCCTCCCTTGCTATAGATGCTTAGTTATACGTCAGGAGGTAGCGTGAAACAAAGCCACCAAGTCAGTTAACGGATGGATGATTGCCAAAAAACGATACGAATGAAAGGGAGCTTGATGCACATCCCAACACCCCAGTTTCCCAGACGAATATCCCGATAACGCTCATACCAGCGTTGCGTATATTTGTCGACATGATCCGTCCGGAATAAATATGGAGTTCGGTAAAACTGGGGATGAGAGACTTTGGCTTTTCAAGCTTCTGCCTAGGCCCTTTTAAGGCATCAGTTGTTCGGCTGGGCACTCTCACTAGGCCGCCTGCAGCAATCCAACGTCTTGAACCCCGGTTTCGTGCCGGCTTTTTTATTTTAAACTTTTTTAAACTTTTGTCTCGCTTCTCAGCGAGATGCGCCTTAGATTTGTAAGTTAACCATTTACAGAATATTGTGGCGTTGCAGCAGATGCCAATTAATTGGTTCCAGGCCAGGGATGCGCTTCGGAGTTGTTCTATTCTTTTTTTGTTCGATGCTGACCGCATCTCATAGCGTAGAGAGGCCATCTCCTCGGGGGAACAGCAGTCAATAGAAATATAGGTCTGGTGAGGATTCTCGAGGGGGGATGAGGGCACCTATATAGGTATATATGGACAGGAACATTGGCAGTTTCACAAGCCTCAGGTCACTAGATGAAGGGTTCCAGAATCGCCTTGAAGCTGCTTGCATATATATGAAATAATAATTTAATAACAATCATCTCTGCTGCCGATGGATACCTTGAGAATAGGTTAAAGCACATGTAATGCACATATGTATGTATATGTACAGTACATGTACTAGCGGAGATATGTAAATACCCGGACATAGTTAAGCTTCTGCCTAAATTAACATCATTCTCCGCTATATGTACAGTACAGTACAGTTATTAGTTAGGCTAAAGTGGTAGATAGTGGTAAATAATACCCGTAGTACGTGGGCCGTAACTTAACCCATGGAGTTTGCGCAGACAAATAAATATTTTAACCTCGTCTTTTTCAACTAAACCCCCCTACAGCGCTTGTTTGAGAGGCCAACGCCAGCATATTCTAAGTTAATATACCATTCTTTCAAACGAAAATTGATACGCTGTCGTTCTCTTCGCGAGTATACCCCTTTTAGGTCTATTTGATTTATAATTTCCAATGCCGACTCTGGGTGTCTGTGTCTTCCTTAGCTGCACGTCCGCCTCGACCTCGTCGTCACCCTGGCCGATATCTCTCATACCTCTCCGCTCCGTCGAGTATGATAGAACAAGACTCTCGCCCTAGAACATACCATGAAAAATCAACTGTTTCTGAGTGCCGTCTCGCTCCCATCGACAAGCAGGCTTCACGGTTGAATTCCTCGGCCGGCCCCTCCTCTGCCACAAAAAGCCACCACAACCGCGACGGCTACTCAGATTTAAATTCAAATTTAAGTTCAAATTTAGATCCCAACTTATACGGCGACTCGTTATCCCTTGAAGAGCGCTCGATGCAGTCTCTCGAACGCTTCTGCGTTGCCATTGTCCCGAGTTTCCTACATCATTTGATCGAGCCACGCTCCACCCAGTATGTGCCACAGAAGCTGCATTCAATCGCTGCGCTCGACGGCTTGCGAGGATGGGCCTGTTTGCTGGTCTTCAACTTCCATTTCTTCTTCACATACACGCATAAAACCGCGGTGGGATGGGGGTTTGACGAGGAGAACCGGGGCATCCATCAGTTGCCCATTGTCCACATGCTGATATCGGGCCATGTCATGGTGACAATATTCTTCGTGATTTCGGGCTATGTGCTCTCCTATAAACCGCTGAAGCTGCTGCGGAGTCATTCCTGGGAGCAGGCCTTCCACACACTCGCTTCTTCTACGTTCAGGCGTGGACTGCGCCTTTATATCCCTTCCACTGTGGGAACTTTCTGCGTGTTTATCGGTGTTCGCTTGGGGTTCTATCGGTATTCGACGTGGGTTCGTGATGAGGGCCATACTATCCTTGGTACCAACGAGCAACACCCTCCTTTTTTCGAGTCTTTCATCGAACAATTTATGGACTGGTACCTCACCGTAGCCCACCTGCTAGATCCATGGAACTGGAATCTTAATTACAATTTCTACAATCCTCATCTGTGGACCATCCCGGTCGAATTCCGATGCTCAATGGTCCTCTTCCTAACCATAATATGCCTCTCTCGATTCAGATCCTGGATTCGCCTATCCCTTGTATCCTGCCTCATCTGCTACTGTATACGATGGGGTCGATGGGACGTCGTGCTGTTCCTGTCTGGCATGCTCATGGCTGAGGTGGACATAATCCACGGCATTTGGGAAACCCCTCTTCCAGCTCCTCTTCCCTCCTCCACTACCATCCCACTCCAAAACCTGCATGAACATGAACCGGTACATGATGATATCAACAACAACCTGATTAACCACCTCGACAACTCCAACTGCACCACTAACACCAACGACATCGAAAATGCCCAATACACTGCTCCCACCATAGGCAGCAGCCGGGCCAGCCACCGATCCCCCCGCCGCCTCCTCTGGCTCAGCCTCTTCATCGTAGGCCTCTTCATCGGCTCCTCCCCCAACAATTCCCCCCAACACACCCCCTTTTACCGCACCCTCGCCTCAACCCTAACGCCAAGCACTTATCCCGAACAACACCGCTTCCTACAATCCCTCGGCGCCATTATAATCGTCTGTAGCATAAACCACTCCGTAGACCTACAAAAGCTCTTCACGAATGCGCTGGCGCAATACCTAGGCAGGATCTCCTACGCATTCTATATCGTGCACGGACCTATCTTGCACTCGCTGGGCTACGCGCTCATGCCAAATATTTGGGCGCTCACTGGCAAGGAGACGGATGCGCAGTATTGTTTCGGCTTTGCGATTGGGTGGTTGGTTTGTTTGCCTGTGTCCATTTGGGCGGGGGATATGTTTTGGCGTGCCGTGGATGTGCCGACTGTTAAATTTTCGAGGTGGGCGGAGAGGCGGCTTTTGGTGGATGGTTTATAGATCGATCTATGTTTTAATGTGTTCTTTCTTCTTCTAGTTGTTATTTATATATAATGTTTGGATATATTTGGACGACCTTCTCTTCTTCTTGTTTCTGACTTGACATCATGCCTTGAGATTTCCATCTCTCTCCTTTTCCATCTCGTATCCTATTTTCTCCTCTCTCTAATGCTATTAATATGGCTGTGTTGTACTGATACCCTCATTTTCTCCTTTGTCCCCGTCTTTCTCTTTTCACCTTTTCTTGTTCAACATCATTCAGGGCGCTTTTTTCTTCTTCCCACTCTTAGTGTGATATATTCATTCCTCTCACTATTTTCCCTTTCATCCCAGCTGTTTCACGGATATACATCTTCATGCATGTGGTGTTACTGGTACTATATACTCATGCCGCGGTTTCTTTCTCTTGTCTTTTCTGTTCTGTTCTTTCGCCTTTTCTTCCGCTTCTTTTCTTCCGCTTCTTTTCTTCCGCTTCTTTTCCTCCGCTGTAGATAATGAGACGAGATGTTTAAAAATAAAAATAAAAATGTATGTACATGTAAAGGTAAAAAAAACAGCCTATTCTTTCTATACACCTTGGATGAATGAGAGGAGTTCGCATCTTAATATATTCGCACTTGCCTCATCTATATAATGACTGTATATTTATAAACGAGCACAATTCTCCGCCCATGAAAAATACCAGAGATTTCTTTCCCTAATTATTCGTTTGATGTAGTTGAGCGTACCCAAGGTACATATGTAGAAAGCTGATATGTAAAAGACCCGCCTTTTTCTGGTATACTGAACCAAATTGGTCATTTCCAAGTCAGATAGAATTAAAATAGACATTCCATTTCCAAAAAGAGAAATTGAGGGTTTGAAGGGAGACGAGAAGCGTGAAAGAAGTCTGTATCTAGTTAAAGGAGCAGCACAGAAAGCAACAATTAAAAAATAGGAAATCTGGCATTGCATCGAGAAAACCAACAATGAAACTTAAATAAGGGAGTCAAACACAAGAGAAGAAAATGCGATAAGAAAAATAAAAGTAAAGACCAAAAGCAAAATTTTCGTAATTCGTGATTTTCCAGCTCGAACGTCCATTCCCCAAACCCAGTCTAACTGAAAACATATAGGGCGGCAGATGATGTATGTGAGAGGGCACTTTACCCTCGGAAAGTGACATGTACGAAGGCAAAAGCCGGGGGGAGGGGGGAAATGCGGTAGGAGAGAGACGATACCAATATATATAGTCGTCCACCCCGAAAAAAAAAGAAAAACAATCAACAGTTCCCCTGCGTTATATGCATAATACCAGGCATATGTTACGTCTTCTTCTTCTTCTGCCTGCAGGAAACCCATTCCTTACACCCCGGGAAATCTAAAGATATCTCTTCATCTTCTAACTTTTCGAAAGATAAGAGAAAAAAAGGGAAATAAGCATCATATTGACACTCCCCACAACCCACGACCACCACATACCCCCACCCAATCCCTGCCAGCCCCAGCCATGCCGCCACCCGCATGCGGCGCCCAGCTAATATTTGAAACCTCATACTCGCACTGCCACGCCGCGGCCGGCCCACGCTCAACGGTAGCGGGTGTATTGGAGGTGCCACTGTGATTTGCCGGGGGCGGAGCTGGGAGGACGGCTGCAGCATTGCTTTGGTTGATAAGGTCCCAGACAAGGACGAGAGAGTCGTCTGCGCCGGAGGCAATGGTGCCGCGGCGAGTGGGGGACCATTCGATACAGTTTATCGGGCCTGCGTGGCCTTTTAGTTCGAGTAGGGCTTGGCCTGGTTGTCGGACGTCAAGTATGCGTATTATGTTCGAGTCTTGGGAGAAGGTGCCAAGTAGATGCGCATCGTGGGGCGAGGCTGGGGGTATGTGTTAGTAAACATGCGGCCTTTTTTTCTGGTGCTGAGGAATGTGGGCAGACACTTACCGGCTATCCTTAGTAAGGGTGGAGGCCAAGAGGCGTTGTGAGAAGGCGGCGTAAGGTTCCCCGGGTTTGTTACTGAACATAAGTTAGTATAAAACGCGTTATATTTGAAGACGAGACGGCTTACGCTTTTCATTTTTGTCGGACGGTTCATAAATAATCGTGCTGTGCTCCAGGCTTCTCAAGTCAAACATTCGAACACTCCCATCTGCACCACAACTAACAAACACATCAACACTATTGGCACAGAATCGGACATCGTAGACTTCTTTATCGTGTGCAATTAGCTGTGTTTTAGCCGTTAATGTAGGAATGTCCCATATGGTACATGTCGTGTCGATGCTGGACGTGATGATTAGACTCGGAGACACCACATTCCAATCTAATGACGTTATTGGAGCAGTATGTTCTGGAGATTTAGAATTGGAAAGAAGGGCGAGCGGTGAAAGCTTTTCTATGGGCTGATTTCTCGACTTGCTTGATCGGTTGATGGAGTTACTCATATGATAGGCCTGCGAGTGGGAATCTGCTGGTAGTGACCAAAGCCGCAGATGATCGCCAGAGGTAGCCAATAGATCGGTTGATTGCTTTTGGGATGAGGGTGGTTCCCATAATATTCTGGTCACCGGATATGAATGTGTAGCCTCCGCGGTCTTTACAAAATCCAAGCCCGGGTTTCCGTCAGGAGATTCTGGGACATCTGAAGAAGCACGTTGCGCGCTTAGAATTTGAATCTGCAACAATGATTAGTCGAGTCTAGCCAAGGCGTAAAATAATGTACCATGGCTAGAATTAGCCCAGTACTCGGGAGATCCAAAACATACATAATTGTGACTGTCTTCAAGATAGCTTCCTAGAGCAATTTTTCCAAACGATGACCCTCCTGGTGGAGCAGGCCATTTACACCAGTCCAAGGCGTATACCGCCCATGGGGCGAGGTAATTGCTGTTTGTGGGGTATAGGGCATCACCATTATTGCCTCCTGTCATCGTACTGCTTGTGTCTTCCGACATTGCAGAATCAATGTGGGGCCTGATATCAGCCAGTCCTAAAGGTGAGTATGGCGACGACGCCTGTGGAGTCTGTGTGGTATAAGCGCCTGAAGTCGGCGATATGTACTTCCCACTATCAGGTGTGCTTCCTACTTGCATGTATTTCTGCTGATCAAACGTGGACGACGGGCTGGACCTGGAGAATGCTTGTTGCTGGCTCGATTGGCCGGATTTTGAAAGGGTGTTTGGAGAGAGCGGTTGGGTGGCCAGGTGCGGTAGCATTTGTATGGCTGCTGGAGCGGTGCTATTGGATGGACCTGGACGGTTTACGGGCCCTGGTTGCAATGCTCCCGGAAGTGCGGTGGTGTTGTTATTGGCGCTGTTAGAGAATTGGGAGGGCTGGATATTTATTGACGGCGCGCCATAGTCAGGCGCAGAGGGAAATTGATGTTGGCCTGGTCGAGGACCGTTCGAGGCTAACGAGTTGCTCGCGGTAGGGATGTGTAGTTCCTCTGGCTGCCGGGGAAAGGTTTGTTGCCGCCGGGGGCCATTGAAGGCCTGAGAGGGCTCCGCCATAGTAAAAGCGGACGCAGTGGAGGGAAGGGCGTTATCTCCCGCCTCTATACCTGGAAGCCTGGCGAACCTCGTATCAGCTTGGTCTCCGCCGCTATTAAGGGCTGTGGAGTGATCGTTGGAGAAGTAGACCTCCGAACCTAAGGATGTGGTGGTGGAGAGGGGGACGCGCAAGTTTGCAGTGGTGGGAGCACCAACAGAGTCTAGAACTTGTGTAGCCTGGAACATTCCACCAGCGGCGCTCGGGTTAATTGGGGGCGCATCCTATGCACTGCTTGTAGGATAATGGAGGTGATGATACCCGTTCAGAGGCATATCCACCAGCTAAAGGGAGTCTCGGGGAGATTTGGTATCTTGAGCTCGACGTCAACAACGACAAAGCCGCATTGACTTGGCGAATATGACTCAGCAGTCAATCCACGTGATTCGGTCCATTTTCCCCTCGGCTCATTTCTAAAGGGAAAGAAACACCCCCGCTAAGTGTATATAAGAGTGGAGATAACGGAATATATAAAAAAGAATAGAATGCTCTTTAGAGCATGCGATGATTATCAAGTGCCTTTACATGCATCTTGTGTTTTACTGATACGATACCCCCGGCGCTCACATCTCCTAAGCCCAATTTCTATTCGGCCTGTTCAGTTATAATATTACCTGCTCTTATTGAGCTGATTGACTCTACATCAAATTCTTATATCTTGCGGGTGTCTGAATCTTGGGTGATATGGCGGCTGGCGGGAACTCTCGTCATGAAGCATTGCTTCTGCTCCCTAGCACCCCGTCAACTACATTTTCTTCTTTGAAGGCCGCATATAGCCCCGCATTGTCGACAATCCTTGCCGAACTTTCTAGCCCTATCAAAGGAACAAGTGGTAAAACGGTGTTGGATATCGCAATTACCGCACGTGGTCTAGCTGCACCAGAGTCCGCACCACGAGGCAGGGCGTTCTCACATTTGCAGCAACTGTTGGCTTCTTTCTACAGGCTCCTTGGCGTGACGAGTGCTGCGCAATCGGTTGAATTGGATGGGCCGGGCGGGGTGGATGCGAGGGTGTTTTTTCTTGACGACAGCAAGAATGGCAACGGCGACAGCGAAAATGGTCATGCAATGCGCCCAGAAATTCCACATACTAATATGGGGCCAATTATACGCCTGGCTGATTTCGCAGTTTCTGGCCGTTCCTGGGAAAAAGTTTTCTCTCTGGGAACAAGAGAAGGGGATCTGCTCCTGGATGCGCTTACCCAGACGCTAAAAAAACGAGGGCTGCCAAACCTAGCCCCCACTATTCGAAAACTTCCCGGCCTACCAGGTTTACAACCGCAGCCAATGGTTCTTGAGCAACCCGAACTGTATCCGTGCCGCCATTATTCCGTTGCAGTTGGCGGGACTTTTGACCATCTGCATGCAGGGCACAAACTTCTGCTCACGGCGACTGCTCTTGCCATTGATGCAGTGCCGCCCGGATCTGAGCCGGTTCAAAGGACTATCACCATTGGTATCACGGGAGATGAGCTGCTGGTTAATAAAAAGTATGCAGAGTTCCTAGAAAGTTGGGATGGGCGATGGCGGGGTGTTTGGGCATTTATGCAATCAATAATAGATTTCGCGCCGCCGTGTGGGGATCGAGTTGCTACCACGACCACGACTACCAACATTGAGCATGTTCATAATCCTGGGCCAAATGGCAAGTATGTCCGCGTGCGGGTGTCATCGGACTTGGATATCAAATTCGTTCAGATTTCTGATCCATTCGGCCCTACTATCACAGACGAAGCCATAAGTGCTTTAGTCGTATCCAAGGAAACTCGATCAGGCGGGAAGGCCGTGAATGACGAACGAGAGAAGAAGGGGTGGTCAAAGCTTGAGGTCTTTGAAGTTGATGTTTTAGATACCAGCGAGGATGAAAGCCAGGGAGAGGCTTTGGAGAATTTTGAGACCAAGATAAGCAGTACTGAAATTCGTCGACGCCAGATGAATTTAGCCAAGGGAAATCTATGAGTTTATAGATTCTGTCATCTTCGTTTATCTTTTAATTGCGACGGATTCTTGACTTTTCTTTTTTCTTCTTTTTGGGTATATGCGAGCGGAATAGATAATCCCTGAATAAACCGAGTTTCTTTCTCTTTCTTGAACCTGCACAGCAAGCCAAGGCACCTTTCTCAGCTAAACGATCATCCTTACCCCGTTTGGGTGATGCCCGAGTTCTATTTTGATCATGGTGCGCGGAATCAGAAGTCCAAGAGGCCCGAATCTTATTATTGAAAATGGCGGTTCACCGTTTGACCGGGATTTGGGCTTCTTTGAAACACAAGGGTTGGTGTCGGTGCTGCTTCAAGACGTTCGATGGCCCTCTCATCTGCATAGAATATCACAAATCCGCTTTTTTCTGTATACGTCTTCCATGTACAGATACTAGGCTAGCGCTTGCGAAGTCGTTTGGTCGAGGAAAGGTAGCATTATTATCCCGTATTTGCTTGAAGTGTGCCCCGCACTTCTCAGCAACTGCCAGCGCTCAGCGAGGAGAAAAGGGAAAAGTAATCCGTATGATAAAAATAAACCCCTGGTTTAAGCCCACGGTGTCCTTGGGCATTGCAACGAGGGGCTGAATAAAAAGCAAAGAAACAAACAGCACGCTACAAAAGGCATCGTGGCCCCTTCTTGCACTGAAGGTTGAGAGCACAGCAGGAAGAGGGAGAGAATGGGGGTGGGAAGAGGGGGCAAAAAGCAATCGAAAAGCAAAGTAAAACAAGCAAAAAGGAAAAAGAAAGCAAAGGAAGGAGAGTTTCCATTTGAAGATTTCGTAATTCGCTGACGAATTATGTGAGGAGACCGAGTTGTATGCAGCATTCTAGCAAGGATGCGGCAGCCAGGCGCTAAAAGAAGGGGATTACTGGACCGACAGGTTGGCAGCTCCACTGAGAGAGCGCCTTCATGAAATTTTCTTTCATTCATTCTTTTCATTCACTCATTTATTTTCCCTACCTGATAATGCTCATAATTCGAGTATGGGGTTAGCTTGTGAGTTTTCTTGAATGAAAATGGGGCGAGTTGGTCCGATTTGCAACCCGTTACGGGGTGCGGATGGTACAGATCAGCTCTCTGATTGCATATGTACTTGTAACCGTACATACCTGTACTTGTACCTGAGAGGGACGAAGGCCCAAGGGGGACAGGGTCGGACGCATCCAGGGGATATCAAGAGTTAAAGTTCGTTGGGGGTTGGGGGTCCTCGTTGTCACCAGCACCTAGCCGATCCGATTGCATATTGATGATAATTCAGGAAACAGAACCCTAGGCCCTGATGCATGTTCTGTACCTACATACGGATGTCTGTCTGTAGGGACGCATGTAGAGAGGCCTGTGGGTTATTTGCTAAAACGGTACCTTGCAAGATATATGCATGCCGTCCTGCCTTGCCATGATAATATGACCAGTCCATACATCTCCGTGATTGAATCGTAGGGAGTGAATAGCCGGAAAAGATAGAAAATAAAAAAAGAACCAAAATAGTAAAAAATAGTAACAATTAACTGGGGTCTGGTACAGACATGTACAGTGCAATATCAGCACTTACCAACAACTAGCCCCATGTCATGCTCGTCATATATAGTATGTATAAACCAGAGCGACGGCGACAGCAAGCCTGAAGCTGACGCTTGACGACACAACAGCGGCGGTCTATTACCGTGAAAAATCGCTAATCGCTACCCAGTCCTAGCTTCAGGCGAGAGGAAGCCTGCTAGAACAAAATGGGGGATATATTTTCAGATTCCGCAGCCAAAGTCGCCCAGCATCTCACTTCTTCAGCCCAACAATAACACGTCGGTGGTTCTCGACCCCCTTCAGCAGCATGCCACCCACGTCGTCGGCTGATGGGTGATGGTGATTCGCCACCTGGAGCAGAGGCCAATGTACCAGCGGGGGTTGCTTGGTGAGTAGCAGGGACTCTGCAGTACTGGGTCGTGCATCCGCCTTTGGGGGGGAGACTTTAGGGGGTATTTTTACTGGGTCAACTAAGGAACCAAGCTCTGCAGACTGCAGCATGTCAAGGTCAGCACGACGATGCTCTCCGCAACGATTCGCCCGCCACACCCGCGCCACAGTCTTTGCCGTGCTCCCTCCTCCGGTCTCCCAGGTTCGTCCCCTCAAGATTCACCGCGGCCCGCATGCTGCCGCTGCTGGCGTAGGATCTGCTGGTGTATTTTCGATCATGTGACCGCAGGGTGTAGTGGCAGCGCTGGCAATTGGCGTGGGTGAAGCAGGAGCCCTGCTCGCAGTGCACACGTTTGTCTCTGTTACTCGACAGCGACGACGGGGATGGAAGCGCCCGCGCATTATATTCGTGTATACTGAGTCGTTTGTGTGCAAATGAACGATTTTCTCTAATCAGCTGCGGCATGCTCATTTGCTGCCATCGTCTTAAATCCCCAGTGGTGGCCGTTTGCTTCTTCTTTTTTGCGCCCGCCATTTGCCCCTTCTCCCACGTTCTCGTCGCCTGTATTTTTCCAAGGCTCTTTTTCTTTCTCGCTTGTCGGCTTCTTAGACCCCCTTTTATATTTCTGTCCTGAGCGCTCCATGTTTTTTTGACTTTTGCTTTCCGCTTTTGTGTTGGACGACGATCTTATTGCCGTACCCCCGCACACTTCACCGATCCGCTCGGACTCTATTTGGGTGAAATATTTATTAAGTTCCAAAAAGGGTCCCAAATATAATATAGATATATATATCTTATGATATTTATCTAAATAATACTGTCCACCTCCAACCCCTCAATTACCAGTATTCCCTGAACAATTCGCCAACCTGGCTGCTTTCCTCCTCAGTTGGTTCTTTTCCTTTTTTTCGTTTCTGTCCCCGCGATTGCGGCTATTCTATGAGGAACCTGTCGAGCAAGAATTTGAAGCGGCAAACAAGCCGTCGTCGGCATCTCGAAGCCAAACGATGGACGAGCCATGTGGTATCTTGGGCCTCTCAAATGAGCTGTTAAAAGAAATCTTGGATCATTTGGCCCGGGACCCTGAGAAATGCGTCAGCGTCGACCGTCGTGCGTACCTCTCCATTGAGAGTTTCAAGCGCCCCAGCCCGCCTGAACCAACACCCCTCATTTACGACGTTAAGAATGGCTTCCAGGAAGACTATCGAACGGATGTCGACCGCTTCAGAGAGGTGTGCAAACGGTTTGCAGACCTAGGCGCCTTTTATAAGTTTAGCCGGGTTGTGGTGCGGTTTTCTGAAAGCGCATTTCGGAAATTAGATATGCTGTCAAGCTCCCCGCATTTGGCAAGGCACTCGAGGAACTTTACGTATATCATTCGGTCATTTTATGTCGAAGGTTGTTCCTAATTCCTTTAATCTCCCATTCTGGCTGTCCCCCCCTCCCCCCCCACCCCCGATTTTTTCCATTTCTTTTTTCAGATTTGGTGTGTCTAACGCATCTATCTCCTTTTCTGCTCTTCGCTTTTATTTTTAGATCGAGACAAGCTCAGTGAACTTTTCTTAACGGCGGATTCCAGTAAATTGAAAATTACTGAACACCATCGTCGCCTAGAAGAGCAAAAACGCTTGGTCAACTCGGGCGAAGACTTCGCTTCCCTGAAACGGGCGATGCGGGCATTCAAATCGCTTCAACATATAAAAATTTTAAAGGTGCAGGATGAGACGGAACGGGAGCTTTTGCAATTCATCGAGCGACATGATAATCCGCTCGATCCATTAGTAACGTTGGATTGGAAGCCGGCATGCTCCCATGCAGTGCAAACTCTTGCAGTCGCTCTTCTCGAATCCCAGCCCCCTATTAACCGATTCTCTGGTCCACAGATAAACCCTCAAGCAGCTCTCACGTTGAAACGAGCCCCAATCGACATGGTTTCGGCGCTTGCCGTCAAACTGACTTGTTTAGAAATCCACTTCGATGCGATAAGATACGTCAATGCAGAGATGCGGGAATTGTCAGAAGTGTTCCATACTTTATTTATGGCAGCCAAGAATATGGAAGCTGTGCATTTAGGTTTCCCATCACGAATACCCCTTGATCTGCGCCTCGAAGATATATTCCACAATGTACACTGGGAGAAGCTGCGCGCATTCGGCATCCAAGCCTGGCGCCTGGACTCGGAAGAAATTATCGACTTCGCCCGCCGTCACCGCCGAACCCTCCGCGGTCTCCGTTTACGAGACGTTCTCCTCAAAGAAGGAAGTATGTGGAAAGATGTCCTTTCCATGCTGCGCGAGGAGATGAATAATCTGGAATGGGTCAGCCTGCGACGGATCGACTACTCGAATGCCTTTGACGAGAAGTGGGCGACCAGCGCGGATATATCTGATATCCAGTCGTTCCCTAACTCTGACAGTGAGGATGACGACTTATTTGACATGTACAATGCCGATGATAACGGCAACAACGACTACGAGAGCATTGGCGATGAATCGGACGGGATGAGCTCGCATAATGGCGACAATGGACCTAGAGCAAACCAAATCGAACTTTCGCCCGATACGGCTATCTCGTCGATCTCGCCCTTTTCACAGTGGACAACGCCGCTGTCGTCGATATCTGCCGATGAGCTGGAAGATAACGGTATCAATGTGGAGTACCGGCAGAGGAAGCTCTGGGAGGAATGGGTGATTTCGAAGTCGACATATAATACTAATAAATAGCGATGGTCTTCGGCTTTTTTATTTATTATTTTTGATGTGATTATGAATTTTCTTGATTTCTTTGACGATGGTCGGGAAGTTATGTGCCCCTTTCCAGACCCATGGTTATACGCAGCGATTTTTGCTTTATTTTGACAAGTTATGTTCTTGGTGACTCTTTGTTTGCTGTTTTTTGTGCCGCGTTGTGTTTTATTTCACCCAAAAGATCACGAAAAAAAAAAAGACAACCAAAAAAAGGCCCCTTAAAATTTCACTAAAAGCGTACGTTGCACGTTATCGAATATCCTCACCTTTTCTCCGTTGCTGCTTGGTTGGCACTATTATCTCATCTTCTTCGCTCAATCGATCGCGTCCACCTTCCACACATCCGGGCCAGTTCAGCGCCGTCCATTACGTTCTACAAAACATTATGCGTTGCTTGTACATGCGTTAGCGTCAAAGGGGAAATGCACAAGATCCTTCTAGTGGGCTGTACTCACTTATGCCTGGATGAGGTGTCTTGCGTCGTAGATGCAACAAACGATATATGGGTGTGCGCCAGCTGTCGGGTTGTTCGCTGTACTTGCCGCCATATTAATCTTTCGGGAGGCACGGAGTTTGATTTGACTGTTTTATATACTCACATAATTAAAGCTTAGTCCAAACAATTTTCCAAAAAAATTCAAATTCAAATTAAGAAGAGAAGCGGAGGATAAATAGATATATATACTCCAAAAACAATTATTGTAAGAAAATAAATAGGTAATAGGATTTCCTGGATTCGCTGGATGTATTATCGTGTCCGCCCTCTGCAAATACATGTTACGTGAATTATGAGGCCAGGCTGAAATAATAAATGTGCGTCCAGTAGCTAAAAAAGAGACAGTAACAAAAAACAACACTCTAATCCATTCTATAGATAGTCGTATTGAGCATAAGAGGTGGTATTTAGGGAAACCTAGGCCATGCTAGTTTTGTAACAGCGTGTGTAATAAGCGCAGCGGTATCAATGTGCGTCGGGAGGTTGGATAAAATTGAAACAGGTATGTTCGGTCACGCATATGATGGATATCGTGGAGGAAGCCTTACAATATTTACATCTCTATTCTCTCAGAAGAGGCAGAGGAGATCAATATTCGCTTCAAAAATCGCCTGCTCTCGAACATGCTTCAGAAGATACCCGCAGTGTTCGGCCGGGTATTCTAGCAGCTTGAGGATTCGAGGGTCCGGGCTATTTTCGAGGAACATGCATACAGCGACACATTCGGCGTGAACTCTTGTATGCATCCACCAGTGGTTTTCTTGACACTTCTTTGCCAGCCAGTAACCCAAGATGAGAACTGCTCTAGGATCCTTCTTTCCTAATAGTGAAGTATAATCAGGTAGCAACCTTCCCATGAATGATGTAATTTTGGTGAAATTTTCCCTAGAGGATACCAGATCCAGTAACGGACTAAGCATGCGAAGTGGCCAATGATAGGGATTTGTTTCCTCAGTTGTTGTTTCGTCGATGTCGCATAGCTCAGCCAGACCCGGGTGGAGGCCCTCAGCCCCAGGTCCGTGGTAGTCGACTATGGGAACGTTAGATTCCATGAAGACATCGTACCAAATGCTCTGGGGCAAATAGGGGCCTGTGAACTTGAGAAGATATCTGAGTCCAGATTGGAGGAGGAGCCAGTTTAGAGCTTTGGGATCGGAGGAGAAAAGCCAGGAGTTCTCAGGTTTGTACTCTTCTCCTGAGAAAGAAAGGACACCCATGAGCATACAGGTTGACATGAGACCGTCCATATTGTGCACGCCAATCGGAGTAGATAGCTCCCTTTGATATAGATTGATGGCACGTTGCCAGTGGTAGCTTTCGGCTATTTTGATTGATGACTTCCAGGATAGTAGCCGTCTGAGGTTGGATGTAGCAACCCCCAAGATAGCATGCATAAGATATGGAGTCTGTGGCAAATAAATGTTAGTACCATTCTGGTATTGTGGAGCAGACAGTCGAAGTTGCCGGTACCCGTACCTGAAAGGCAATACGCATCATGCCCCCGTTTGTCACATCTTTGCCGGTGTCACTAAGATCATTGTTCTTAGAGGATAGGAGCATAAAGTGATGGAGAGCTTCAACAGAATCACGATGGGCCGGCTTTGGCGCGATATTCTTGAGGTCGTCATCAATATTAGGGGCAAGCCGCAACGCTGAGTCTACCTTGTCGGCAAGTTCTGCTATTGCGAATGAAAATGCGGTGGAATCAATGTTCGGAGTTTGAGAACATCTGTTCGCGAATGAGAACACAGTTTTTGACTTTGACTGGGATTGCACAGCCAAGTAGTCACAAGAAATGCCATAGGCGTCGCATTTTGCGCAGCCCGGTTTGGTCTCATCGCACTGTAGTCCAGGGACCAATTACAGTCAGATATGTCGAGTCTAAACACCGTAAGATGCAGGTCACGACAAGTAACATGCATGCATGGACAAGAACATGGATAGGCGAATCATAGTAAATGCAAAGAATAGGAAGCGGGGAAAACGTACCTTAATCCTCCGTTTCTTACAATTGGAGCAACCAGTTCTCGACTTCCGGTGAGGTTTGCGTGAATGGAAGGCTGCTTCTGCAGATTTGACTTGCTGCTGCGATGGCGTATTCGGCTGCTGTCGTCGAGCATTTTTGACACGGAATACTACCTGGTTTCCGATCACGCGATTCCCCGATGCGGCCAACTCTCGGGTCTGTCTTTCAGCTCGATGGGCCGGAATGGGAAGAGGCTGGGTTGATTCTAACGGGGGGGACATGGTAAATAAGTGCGCTCATGCGAAAACGACTGGCGAGTACGATTGAACACTAATTGGAATAAGCTAAATATCGAGCCAAGTGGGTTGCGTGTGTATTATAAACACACTGGGTTGCAGATGGTACCTGGATAGTAACCCGTTTCCCTGATGTTCAGGAATGACCTCGAGGCTGATCTATGGTTGACTAGATCCTGGGAGAAAGGGGAGAGTAAAAAGCTAGCCTAGCGCATCGAGAAGATATCCTTGACTCGCTCCTACAATAACCCTTGCATAAGCCGCAATATCATCATCAGACCCTCATCACCATCGTCAGCGTCATTGTTGATGATGTTGTTGGGTTGATGCTCGTATTTATATCCACTAGTCCCAGAATGGAAGGTATTCGTTTTCGCTTGGTAAAACTAAGCCTAATCGGCTGAAATTGGAGGCTCACGAGGCCAGAGCCGCGTTAGTCAGCATCAAGTTCCAACGTCAACCCAACTGGATTGCGTTGCGTTGCGCAAAAAGAATCATGCAAGACGCTTTTAAAGGTCAACTATCATGCCTTCAAACTGGACGGACTCATTATGATGTTAGCATGTGGCAATTGAACAATCATTTCAGCTTTCTGCCTTACACTAAGTCGATAGGAACAAGGCTTAGCATTCGACAACACATACTCCCAATAGGGAACCACTTGAATGGAAATATTTCGACGACTCCGTTGTAGATCCAATAGGTGGCTTTCCAGTATATCTCCTTGGCTAAATGGATCACCGAACACATTTGCAAGCATTGGTTCTGTTAAATCAGTAGAGAAATCCCCTGACGATGAAATTGATGCGCCGACAAGCCAATATGGTATGATATATACGAAAATACATAGTGTACATGGTTCTCTTTCCTCCCTTTCCCTAGCATAAAAAACAATATGAGGTCACGTTATCGGCTTTGTGGGTAACAATGCGTCCACGGGAACGTTACCAGTCTGCCCCTCCATCTCGTCATCTTCATAGTCCTCGTCCTCCTCATCTTCCTCATCCTCGCCAAACATACTACTCCATACTCCATCCCAAATGCCCTTCTTGGTGATCAGGGTCCCAACCATCAGCAATGGTAGATGCCAGACACTAGCCCAGAATAACCCTCTCGAGCTACCAGCTGCTCCCTGAAGTTTCCAGAATCGATAGGCTTCCTTGGCTAACCAGCAATTGACTAGCGTTCCCCCGATCAGGAACCCTTTATCAACCACTCCAAACCACCACAGGCCAGCGCACAGTGGGAACATGAGGATCGAATAACGAAGTGCAACACGACCATTTCGAGCGGGATTCGTCCACGCAAGCATTTTGTAGCCTGCATTCTTGTATTCCTCGCGGATAGTGTGGGAGAGGGAATTGAAGTGCGGGAATTGCCAAGCAAATAAGATCGCGGCCATAAGCCAGCCGCCAGGGCTGTCGGGGCCGAAGAGGAGATCGCGCCAGCCGTCGTGGCCCGTCGTAGCAGTTTGGCCGGCAGCGGCGGCCCAGCCCATTAAAGGTGGGATTCCACCGACGAGGGCACCGACCCAGGTGTTTATCACGGAAATACGTTTGAGGGGAGTGTAGACGAATGCGTATAGGAAAAGATTGAAAGCACCTAGCGCGGCAACGGTTGGATTTGTGCCCATATATAGGGCAGTGACACCTACAGTTCCGGTGACGGCAGCGAATATGAGAGCGGCTCGGGGGGAGAGGAGTTTGCGAACGAGGGGTCTGTTCCGTGTACGGGACATGCGGGCGTCGTATTGCGGTTCGAATAACATGTTCAGGGTGTTGGCGCTTGCAGATGCGAGGAAGGTACCGATTGTGAGATAGAAAAAGGTCAGAGTAGAAGTGGAGAGTGCCGGGAGCGGCGTCACTGAGGGGTCTAGGGCAAGGAGTGGCGTGATAGGGTAGAGACCATAGGCAGTGGTAGCTGTGAGAACAACAAGGAAGGATAGGTTTGGTTTCGTAAGAGCGAGATATGCCGCCATTGTCCCCCGTAAGGAAGTTTTCGGGAGAGAAGATGATAAAGTAGAGAGGCGGGAGGAGGCATCAGGACGGATGTCATAGTTGGGGGAATTGGCTTCTTGTTCGGCCTTCAACCGTTGTCGTCTTCGGTGCGGAAGTTCCTCGGGGGAGTTGGGAGGTGATTGATTGTTACTTGTCCCAATTGGTGGTACAGTTGACGACTGGGTGTTAACAGCAGGAGCTGCGGAGTGGAAGATAGGCGAACGATCAGTATGCTGTGATTCTTTTCTCAACCATTGCACCACGCTCTTTTTCGACAATTGACTGGCTGGTAGCCCATTGGAGGAAAAGTAGGCTTTCCGCAGAATCCTAGGCATTATTGAAGCTTGAGATCCCTCATTTTGCACGTTACTACTTGCGATAAAGCTTCTCCGCGAGAACCCCGCTGGCCGCAGCGCTAGGCGAGGGAAGCAGCGGGAACAAAACGCGGCGGTGTCCTGAGCCACGCCAGGGCGGAGAATGAACAGTGGTGAGGCCATAGACAATTCAGGTTGCACTTAATTGGCAGCCCGAGCCAACAGAGACCTCGCCATCCGCATGGGGATGTGTTTTGTCCAAGTTGAAGTGGTTGTTGTAGAATTCTTGGATGGTTTTTTGATTTCTTGATTGAGATATCCATTTCTACGGGGCAGGGAGCTGAGTCATCAGACACGTGATCTGATTTCCGCCCTCTGTTCAGGTATATTTCGAATCTATTACAGAATGGGCGCAAAGTAAAGAAATAAAATTAAAAATTAAAAATTAAAAATAGAATCGTTGGCTCCTATATATTTAGCGATTGTCACAGTTCATGTACCTCGAGAGTTGGGGAATTAGAACTTCGGCCATCATTCCAAGGTTGTGCTTTTATGCTAAATAGGGCTAAATATATCTGGTAGGGTTTAACTATTTATTTGGACATAAAACAACCACCACCACCACCACCACAAAGACAACAACTACAACTACAACGATAACAACAGCTTTCAAACCAACTGACAGTTCGAGGAGCAGCCATGGAGTCTCTCCAACAAACCCTCCAAACCAACCTCCTCAACCCATTACAACCATACCTCAAACCTATCACCTCCGCCCTCCCCGAGCCTGTCGATGATGCTCTCCTCTCACTCCTCGGCGAACACTGCCATTCAACCCTCATCCGCTCCCTTGACGTGACCGCAGACCCAGCCTGTCTTCCTCTAGCAATTTCCAAAACCCTAGGCGTGGCCATCGTTACTTTCAGCGCAATCGTCAAGGTTCCCCAAATTTTGAAACTTCTCTCCTCCCGCTCCTCCGCGGGTGTATCATTTACCTCCTACGCGCTCGAGACTACAAGCCTTCTGATTACCCTCGCGTACAATGCGCGTCAGAAGTTCCCTTTCAGCACCTATGGCGAGTCTGCGCTGATTGCTGCACAGGATGTTGTGGTTAGCGTGCTCGTGCTCGCATTTTCCGGCCAGTCCGCCGCAGCCGGCGCGTTTGTTGCGGCCGTTGCGGGCATTGTCTATGCGCTTTTGTTCAGCGGTGAAACGCTGGTGGATCAGGCGACAATGGGGTATTTGCAGGCTGGTGCGGGAGTACTGGGGCTGGCGAGTAAAGTGCCGCAGATTCTGGCTGTGTGGAAAGAAGGGGGAACAGGACAATTGAGCGCATTCGCGGTACGTGAAGCTATCCCTCTTCCGACCTTTGATGAATTTTTTTCTTTCTTTTTTTCGTCCCACGTTCATGGTATACCATTCTTTCACAGCAATCTCATAACTGACATATTTTCGTTTTCTAGGTATTCAATTACCTCCTAGGCTCCCTGATGCGCATCTTCACCACCTTCCAGGAAGTCGACGATAAGCTGCTCCTCTACGGCTTCATGGGTGGATTTGCCCTTAATCTGATCTTAGCCTTGCAGATGCTGTACTACTGGAACGGACCGGCTACCACTGCAGCGAAGAAACCACAGGGCAAAAGGCCTCAGCGGATGACGGAAGTGCAGGTCCCGGTTGCAAAAAGTTCCGGCGTTTCTCCAGGCCCTTCTGGAAAAGGGCCAACAACGAGACGGAGGGGATAAATTTGTTACGAACCTCTTATATGGAGTGGATTTTCCTTTGTATCTCAACTTGCATGCTACACTTCTTTCTATTCGGGATGTATTATTCACAAACCATGGCCATTTTATGCTTGTTGAGAATGGCTTAGTAATTTTCTGTAATCTTAATATCATATAAATTATGTAAATGGCTCTTGAGGGGGGTATTTTTTTTACAAAGACAATTTATGCGTAGAATGACGCCGCAAATGGGTCTAATAGGGCTCGTGGGTGACGAGCGACGTTGCAATATGCAGCAGATATATTTCTGACGTCCGATTTCCGACGTCTGATGCACCAAATTTCCATGTCCCTCGTTTCACCAGACCAAAATAGCCTAAAGGCAAAATATTTGCTCATCTTTTGCAAGCACCAAGTCAACGACCCCTCGGGATTGCCCCCGTCATCATGAACCTAAACACATCCTCCAACGGTAGCGCTGGCGACATTGGTGTAGGCACCACATGTCCTCCCTCACTCGAAATATCAAACTGCACCCCACCGCCCCCCGCTCTACTATGTACCCCCACAACCTCCATCCCACCCCTTTCCCCTTCCGACCCTTCTTCCTCGTCTTCACTCCCACTCCCACTCTCACTATCCTCCTCACTCAACTTCCTCCTCAACCCCGTCACGACATTCTTAACCCCCATCTCTTTTTCCTCCAGCGTATAATCACCACCCCAATTCCGCCTTCTAGCCTCTATATTCGCCTCGACGGGGGCCCACTGCCACAGCTCCGCCAGCTGCTGTTCTGTCAGTCCCGTTTTAAGTCTGGTGGCGTCCGCGTTTCCCAGAGACAGTCCCTGGGAGACCCAATCCTCGACGCGCGGCTCGAGTTTTGTGCGCAGTAGTTGGGAGAGCACGGCGGCTTCGGTGCGGCCAGGGAATTGCGGGGTGGGATAGGCGACTAGTGACGAGAGGAGGTTGTGATGATCTGTAAGCTGTTGGGAGACGTTGAGGAGGTTGTTGGAGATGATGGTAGCTTGGGATTGGAGGGAGGACCTGGTTGGTGAACGGGGGGGTTTTTTTGTTAGCTCTTCCATTTTTATTTATTTATTCATTTTTACAAAAAGAAAGCTAAAAATATATATGTTACCGGGCGGCGCATTGCTTACCAGGGTGGGAGGGGGTCGCTTTGGTTTATGTTGTTGATGAGCGACGCAAGGGATTGGGTTAGTTGGACCAGGCGTTGACGGGTTTGCTCAAGGACTTTTAGTTGTTCGGGAGATATGGAGGCCATGATTGAGATGAGTCACTCCCCTTTTTCTCGGGTGTTGGTTTATTTAGCTGGTGTCTCTCTAAATTGAGGTAGTTGTCCAGATGGTTGGAGACAGCGAGGAAGATTGTTTGTTGGATGGAGCCAAGATATAAATAAGCGGCAGATCAGCACTGGTTGGCCAAAGCTCCCCATGTTTGGCCAAAGGTTAAATAAAAGTGCTCGGCACAAACTATGAGAGGAAATATCCATTGATATTTGATATTCTTCTTTTCCTTCAAAATATATGTTGTTTAGAACACGCCAGAGTCCTATACATGTACTGTACATGTACTGTACCTACAGCCATACTGGAAATTGGGGGGGTTTTATGAAAAGCACTGTTCTGATATGATAAACACTGTTGAAACAGTGAATTCATGATTAAACACGATATTTACAGTAAAAATATAATAATTTCAATATTCATACTGATTTTTTATGTCTATTCACATTATTCTACATAAAAAGAGAAAAATCATAGAATCATTATAAAGTTTATTGTAGTATTTTTAAAAATCAGAATATAAACTTGCTAGATGCTGCAGTGATGAGACTGTGATAATATCACATAAAATACTAGTAATTATATAAAAAGTCAAAGAGTACACTTAATCAGTTACTAAATCAGAAGAGAACTATATTTACAGTAGAAAAGATACTATTTGATCAAGAATATTTCATTTACTGAAGAGAGTGTGTTGAGAAAATAAAAGATTCACTCACAGTAAGTATATTTACTACTAGTACCTAACAATCAACTGTGAACACTAATTGCTCCAGTGGCTTCTTGATTCACACATCCATTCTATTTATAAATGCTTATATAATTTGTAAATAGCTAGCAGGGATAAAAGTGATGTGGTTAATATAAGCATAATTTTAATACATATGAGATCTATATTCTACCCTTCAAATTCAACACCAGTGCTTTGAAAGATGCTTGCTGATCTTGTTGTATAGCATATAATGTGACATGTTTTGACCACTTTAGTGCTTAAAATATGGTATGCAGGGGTTGGCCCCCCTGTCAAGCTAGTCCAACTCTGTTAAGACCTGTACTTACGCAACAGTGATGCTACTGTAGTTAGAAGATAATTGGCTCTCTGATAGGCATCAGTTCTCATAGTCTCGGGATTTTAAAGATTAGGTTTTTTGCCGCCCCGGTTTACAACCTTCCAATAGCAACAACAGCTTCAACTTTCGGAATGACATAAATACTTCCTTGATTCCCGGAGTCATGGATCTTTCTCATGCAGTTTATTTCACTGTCTTGTCGAAAATCTACTTCCTTTCTGAAATCATTTACCTTCGTATTTGCTTGGTCTTTGAAAATGCCTACCAAAATCTCTATCCTTGTCTTCAAAGGCGATTCCGTTGATTTCAAAATATTTCGCCATACCGCCCTTTATTTACCTCGAGTTTGCGGCAGGAACGCACAGTATGATGCATGTAACAGGCACACAAGGGCTGTTTGCGTACGAAGCTAGAACGGACTACAACCCACTGCTCAGCAGAACCCTGGTAAAGATGATTCCTGACAGCAGAATCCCCGGATTCGATTAGCGAAGCCTCAATAAAATCAACCGTTTCAACGACCCCAGTCAAAAATAGCCGTGAAGACCCGGATTAGAACTGTCAACACTGGGGTCGGCCATGCTCTTACACGTCTGAAGGATAGAGATCATGTCAGTAAAGAGCAACAAGCAGCCGCTATTGATGCAATGGTCGATGCATGTATGGAGGCAGAAGACGAATGAGGGAGATATGACCGCTCAAAAGGACATCGGTAAGAAAATCCTCCTCTTTTATTTATTTATTTATTTTTACTGGACTGACGTTCTCATTTCATGAACAGTTTGGTAATGGATTCATTTATCTGGTGGGGTATTAGGACATTGTGATCAAGACAGGTGCCCTTTTCAGTGTGCCTAGCAGATATCTAACTATAAATGAATGCTTTCCAAGAACTGCTTGCTTTCATCTCTCATAATAAACACTTTCACTAATGGCTGGAGAGTTTAACAAGAATATATAACCTATATACTCTTTCTCGTAGCGATGTGGGTGCACAGATACTCTGGCCAATCAGGCATTAGTTTCCAGTCTTGAAATGCTTTGATGCATTCATAGTCTCCGGGTACCACCCTGCTAGTTCCCAGTCTACAATTGCTGACATTCTGCCCTCATTCACCAGTATATTCCGAGGAGCCAAATAAAGAGCTTCCCCTTCCGCTGTCGTTTTTAGCATTGATCATTGGAAGAAAGTAGGGCAGAAATACTTAAGCTGCTCATCTTGAGACATATTGATACCTAGAACAGTGGAAGTCCCTCAGACACAATCTTGCTATAGCAGGTTATGGGGTTTAAAGTGAAAGGGTGCATATAGTTATGCTGCGATTGAGGATGTAAATAATCAGAACAATGGATAGTAATTAATAACTTTTGAGAGGCTTTTTTGTGAGATGGTTGAACTTCTGTTGAAGGAATGAAAGAGCTTTATCTCAGAGTCTCAAATGCTTCACAGGTTTCACTGTTTGAATTAGTCAATCAATTATCAACAAACCACCTTGTTGACACTAAACCTATTTTAGTGCATTCATTCTACTTGAGGCATAAAAAAAAGAGCTTCTGTGAAGCATCTGAGAAGAAACAGTTTTATCTTTGATAATCTGGCACTTTTCATGGGGTGAAATCTTTGAATGAATATAGTAATATAATTATGAGTGTTAGCATCAGAGCTAGAAGATTTATTGCATGATTTTCCATACTCTGGCTTACTTGAAAACAGGTAGGTTTGTGACGGGACAGCCAGGTTGACAGACTAACATCTAGAAATAATTTAATTGGATGGTTTAACTATCGGGTAATATAATTCATATAGTAGATATATGTATATTGTATTATTCTCATAACATCATGCGTTGTGGTGTGATCTTAAATCCGCTGCACAGCATCCATATATACTTGCGTACAGCCCCAGTTCCCCTTGGGTAAAATAAAGTGCGTATCCCTAGTCACTAGAGGCTCGATCTGTAACGCCGAATCAAGAGATTGAGAAGATAGATCCCGGGAGGATTGAGCGAATTATCTCATGGGGGTGGATAAGAAAATATAAAACAGTAAGCCATCAAGGGAAAACAAGAGAGACGAACTGTAAGTATACAAAGGTGGGGGGGGATAAAACTTAGAATCGAGAGGGGGTGTTCCAGCGATATGAAAAAGAAAAGCCAGCAAGCAGATATACATATATATATATATATATATATATATATATATAAAGGTTAGGTAACAATAAAGAGCAGCCAGATTATAAGACTATAGCACTAGAAAAACAAAGCCCGAAAGTACCAGACAATGGGAGGGACGGCATTTTGAAGAGCGGGAGGAAGTAATCCGCTACCCGACCGATCGGGAAATTAAGGAGAAGCCCCTCTTACACCCAATATATAAAAAAAAAACGCCGCATGAAGACAAAGGAATTATCCTTCTTCAATTTCATTTTCCTTTTTTTCCCTTCCTCTTTTCGTTTTCCTTTTTTGCCTTGGAAAACAAATCAGTCATTCATTGATTTGCGAGGTGGAGGGGGCGGATATAATTTAGGGGTCCCCATGTCTGTCTTGGGCGACACTGTAGCATATTGCTGTGAGGGCGATTCCATCGCATACACCTCTGGCGGATACTTGATGTCTTGGGGTGCCTCGGCGGCATTCTTATAAGTTTGATTCGGATATTCCGCGTACGGTCCAGTGAATTCAGGTTGGTAAGGGGACGGCTCTCCCCAACTTCTATGCAGGTGATTGTGCACAGGTGACATTATGCCCGTGTCATTCCACCGCTCGTGCAGATATGATGGTTGGTTCCTTGTCTTCGCCTTGCGTCGGCGACGGTGAATACAAAATACACATGCGCCGCATGCGCATATCAGTAATAAAAGAAATCCTAGGATGGGTAAGACGATGATGAGGATAAGGTTTTTCAGGCTCCTTTTGCCTTTTCCGGGGGCATCGATACGGGGGATGTCAGAGTTTGGTGGAAGAAGCTCGGTGTTGAAGATCTTGTTTGGATCGAGCATAAAAGGTACGCCGTTGGGGAGATTTGCATGGCAACCTTCTCGGACTGCTTCGAGGACTGGATGTTTGCTACTTGTCAGTAAAGGATACATGTATTTTATTGCATCAAAAGGGGGATGGAGCCATACAGTTAGACAAATATTTCTCATTCTCTGTCAAGTTATAACAGGCAGCACATTGGGTGATGACGCCATCGTCGAAGACCCCCATTCCGCAGAAATCAAGCATGTTATCCGGCGTTGGGGAAAGCAACTTGTGCTTGATGGCAGGCCCAAGGGGGTCGCACGTCACCTGGCATGGACTGGACAGGGAGTCTGGCTTCGCTTGTGGAAAATCGAATATACAAGTTGAGAGCGCATAGCGAAGGTTATCTGTAATAAATAGCGTTCGTTAGTGATGGCCATGTTCTAGTGGTTATCTGTGCTGGCTTAAACATACATAGTCCCCATTTAACGTCCGTGTCGTAGGTTTCGAAAGAACGTGGACGGAAGTAGGGGCTTCGTAATTCACAGCTCACACACTCCTGGAAATAAGTTCCGGGTGGGGAGTTGTACTGAGGATCGTGACATACGATATCATCTGGCGTCGTGTTCCACGATGGTCTTAGGCAGGTCGATTGACACGGAGATTGGCCTGTGACTTGGTATCCGAATCCTTCGCGAGCAAAGAGAAATGAAACGACCAGCGAAGAAAGCAACATGGTTATGGAATGTGCTCAATCGATATCGTACATATATATGTAGTAGGAAATAAATATATAGGCCCCGATGGAACTTGACATTCACCAAATCCCGCAGAGCAACAACAGCCGGATTCGTGTCAGAGAAGACGGACTGCTATATACGACTAGGTACCCTTTTTGCCCTCTACCGAGGCAATCAGATGCCGCAAGCAGTAAGGTGTTCAAGATATTTTATCATAGGCCGCCTTCCCAATCGTTCAACGATTGGCAACGAGAAAAAGAAAGACAAACGAAACCACCGATCTTGACCCGGATTGGAACTCTTTTGGGGTGGCAGAACTCATGCGGGAAACTCAAAGGAGGTACAGAGTGGTGTCATACAAGACGCTGCAACAAAAAAGGTCGAATTTGTTTGCGCATTCCACATGCGCCGCTGTTGCGAGTCAAATACTGCAATTGAGACGAAAATATCTGTGATATATCGAATGGGAGGGCAGCCCATAAATCGTCATCCAGATGGGAAACTTTGGTCAAAGCTTTGATTCGAGATGCGTTGCAGGGAGTGCTGCTGATCTAGCAGCATTCGCTCCCAACGAGAGGCCCTAACGCCAATTGTGGCTTGCTGCGGCCGCCGTTGGCCGTGATAAATGTGTGCTCCGGCAGCCTGGTCCGTGAAAGAAGAGCTCATTGGGAAAACTGGATGCCCCTCAAAACTTCAAGCACCATCGACGAACCGCAGACACCCTGTATCAAGCTTTTTATCCCCGCCCACAGCAGGTACTAAGAAACAGTCCTTGTTGGTGGGGTTTCTGTAGCGTTTGAATTGCGGATAATCGATGAAAACCGGCCCCAGCTGCTGACATTCTTGGCCAGATCCATGGATTATTTACATGGCCATGAATGATGTGACTCTGGATGTGGTGTTGTGATTGGCAAGTTGCTTTTTGATCAGTCGCAGAACTCTTTTCGGCACATCGAATCACAACAGCCAGCAGCGTGAAGACCGTGCGCAAGCGTCTTGGAATGCGGAGTAGGATGCCGACGCTATCGCCCGAATCGAGGATGATTTTCTGACCACTGTCATCATGGATGGGTGAACGAGACGAGACTGGAACAATCAACCCGGACCAACAAAGTACTAATGAAATCCCATTCGCCACTACTGCACTTAGCTCCTTGTTGTTCACATCACTGGCTCAACTTCATCACTCTGATGCACATTATAATGGATGATTGAGCTAGGGTCTGGCATCTGGTGAAATTCGCACAATTATCAAAACAAACCTTCTCAATAGCTCTCGATTCTGACAAGGGTTGCAATCAGCTGTACTCGTGGGAGGGGTTTCTCTTCATATGTCAATATCATTAAGTACATACAAACCCCTACTTACTGTATAATTGCCTTACGCGTAGTATATAAATCAACTCTGCTTGATCCTCAACAAAAACAAGGAAAGCATTTTCAAACTTCGGGGAGAAAGAAACAATGCAGCAATAGATATTTTGCCCAAGAAGCCTGATAAACCATCGGCAATACAAATTAATACCGATTTTGCTGTCTTCAACAAACAATTTATCCCATTCTGCCCCGCAATGTCAGCCAATTTTCGCTCAGGAAACCTTAAGCCCCGTTCTGCCGAATATTACATTCAAGCAAACCACACGACAGTATGCAAAGTGCAAAGTAGTTGATGTCCGCGGGCTTTGCCCTGCCCCTGTTTCGATACCAAACTTCCATGGAATGCCCCCTCTCCTTGGCCACTCGATAGTCCCTATCATTGGCCCTCTTCTTCTATGTAACCTTATCGGGCATGCACTGAAGCGACGGCGATATCCCTTTGTTGGCTTTTCAACAATGACATGGTGCAGGCTGATCGTGCAATCTATATCCTGAGTCGTGGTTTCTTTCTCTATAACAAGAGGCATTTTTTTCCACCCTGGCCACTCTTCTAACCACCGGTTACTAGGTAACTTCGGTTAGAGTCCAGTGCTTACTCGTGCAACATTTGTACTGTTAGTTGATATACCGGCAGCAAGCTTTGGAGAGTAACCTCGCTATCCAAGACTGAGGCCCCACGCATATTATCTGTCAATGTGTATATTAAAATGTGCTCAAGTTTCATATATCTGTTGATTCATAAATGTTGTTATCTGCCATTGGGCAACTGGCCGCGACCCTTCCCGGGTTCCACGGGAAATATACTGTTTCTGTCCACCGGGGAAACGCTGGCTGGATTAATTAATTAATTAGGACAAAGAATGAATTCTTCAAGAAGCTAATACTTCCTGATCAAAAATGTTGATAGTCCCTGCGAATCCATCCTCTGACTTTTTTGACTGGAGGATGCCATAAACGGTGGGATCCTGATGCGCAAACCCTTGCTCAACCCTTCCAGCCCTGTCAGTAATACGAGAGAAATCAAGTGGGGTATCTAGCCAGAGAGGACCTTACACGGCTAACGGGAGCCAAGTCGGAAACAGTGAGATTGCTGAACTTCCTTGCCAACGAATCGCGGTCCTCTACCTCGAAAAGTTGATGCGCATATCCAGAGCACACATGCCTTGGTTGCTAAGAAGTCGTTATCGTTCAGCTAGGACTTGGCTGGCTATAATGGAAGTCGATAGGCGACGTTGTCAGATTTGGATGGCAAGGGTAAGACGATTGCCATAATTCTGGAACATGGGGTGGATGAAAGCTGATGCAAGGCGAAGATCAGAAGGATTTTATGTTCTCATGCCCTATCGCGCCCGTTATTATTCCTTCGCGGCGTTAGTTTGGGCCAGTGCGGAGCCTAAAGCTGCGAGCTAAAGTTTGGAGAGTCAAGCTTCCGCGGCTGCACCCCGCTAAGGCTTTCTTTAGTTACTTCACGTCAAGTGTTGTGGTCAATCTCAACACCCACTGGACGCAGTTTTAATGAGGCTGGTGAGCAGGAATCTCTCCAAAAATAATCTCAAAGTTAATGGCTACCCATTCATCTAGTGTAAAAGAGAAAAGTCCGAACTTTCTCGATATCCTTCAGTGTTCAAAATGGAAGATTTCAGAGGACCTCCACGCAGCATAACATCACCACCACGCGTCAATTCGACAGACTCATTCATTATTGAGAGAGTTTATTTATTTATTCTCACGCAAATGGTTCATGCATCAATTGGCACCATCGGCCAACCGCACCACTAGCCGTCGCTGAGGTTATAAAATGAGAGCCTAGTTTGTGTCCATGAACTGCCAACTTAATGACCAACTTTTAAGAAAACCGGGAATTGTGGAAACCTTTGACTTACTCATATAGTTCTCTTCATGCATACTATAATAAACTACATAAAAAGCCCACTCTATGTTAGCACTATAAACATCATAGCAATAAAATACTCTAATTAAGATCGGTTTGACACGGCTAAATGTGGTATATCTTTTTGCCTATACTTCTGCTTTTGCTTCATGCTTTGTTATTGCGTTGGGCGCTTTCTAAACAACGAAAGCCACATAATAATATTAGAATAATGAAAAAAAATGGCAAGGCTATGATAAAATATATATATATACAATCAGCCAGGTCCCCCAATGCTCCCCTTGTCACGGGCCAAATTGTTACAGGGTATGAAGGGCAGAAGGGCCGATATTGCAAGCGCTGTCTAAGTACAATAAGATACGAAAAAGAAATGCAAATAAGTTGACAGAGCCACAAATGTGGCCAAGAAAAAAGAATTAAAGCTGTACATGAGTTGAGAAAAGGAGGGTTGTAGTCAAAAAGTGAAGGTAGATTAAAAGATAGGCTGAAGTCAATGACGCCCCTGTCAACGCCTAGTATATGCAATATGATGAAATCATTGAAAAAGGGCGATTCGGACGGATTTCGGAGAGAAAACAAATCACGACGTTTGTGGACGACACGACTGCATCTCATCTGTCGCTCCATGGACCCTTTAAAGGTTGTAACTTTATAGGTGGTGGGAGAGTTATAGTCAGCGGTAGATGGAGATTCGAAGAAGGCTCCGGACCTTGTAGCCTGGGAGTTTGAACAGGGTTCTTAGGTCGAGAAGCTGAATGCGTTCTTGTAGCCCCGTTAGGAGCTGATGCAGGGCTCACTTGTGCCAGATTATCGGACTTTGGCGTTCGATTGCAATGGATGCTGCGTATAGATACTGCTGTCGGTGGTATGTGAATCCCATGATAAGGGACTTTTAGTACCTGAGCCTGCTGGACTTCGATGGGCTGATAGCAGGAATCTACTGTCCGCGAGACATAGGAGGGGCTGTAATGGAGGGTGTGGTCTGAACCGAATGAAGTTCTTGAAACGGTGCTAGAGTCCCGGGAGAACAGACCTTCGCACGACGACTGACGTTTATTGAAATATAAACTATATTTTTCTGGGGGCGTGGGATGTGGTTTCTGTTTAACTGCTCGAAACTTGGCAGAAACTATATGATACCATTCCTTCTTTATTCCCACAACGGCAAGGATGCTTAGAAGGACTGGTGTATTTATTATGTTAGTCAATATTACTCTTTTAACAACGGCTGGCTATTTCTGGATCAATTTATTGATGGATATAAAAATAAAAATATCCAAAAAGGCTTACCAAGAAGTAATCCAAGCGAAGCACCGGCCCCAAGGATCACTTTGGATTTTGTCGATAAAATTTGATCTTCCTCCCAGCCAGACGTTTGAAGTTGCGAATCACGATTGTTTAACCTGTTTGTAACACGGCGAGCTATACCAGAAGAACCCTGGTTTATCGAAAACAGGTCATCACCAAACCCATTCGTCGGGAGGCCAGTGGAGAATGATGGCAAACAGAGAACAATAATGTAATGTACACAAGAGGCTCCTCCAAGTATATTATCAAGGCTTGACATTCTCAGTATAAATTACCCGAGAACGGAAAATGAAGTCGAACAAATATGGCTAGGTGATATATGGAATGAAGGGCTTATATATGTCCGCGCATGGACAGGCAACGAGGCTGAGGCTGGACGTCCCGACTTCGTTTAACATGCCGTAGCGTAGAACTTTTGATATGATGTCCAGGCCAACCTTTATATATAAAATGAAGTGCGCCCTGGGCTGCGTTTTATTGTTTCGGTTGACCGTGGGATGAAAACTCCGCTGCCGAATCAAATGCGACAGGAACCACAGATAGATTGATATCCAACACTGCAGTGTAAATTCCCATTTCTAGAACCCTAAGTTAGTGAAATTGTGTATATTTAGGGGAAAATGCCAACCCAACACCATGGTAGTTACCCACCTTCACGAATTACCTTGTGGGAAGTTATAACCCCATACTTAGAGCTTAGATTCCGATTTGAAGAAAAGCGACGTTGCCTATGCTTAGCTTTGAGAGTCAGTTGGTTGACTCGTAATTCATGTGCAGAGGATGCATACTCATTGCATTGTGCGCATGGATCTACGGCTGACATACATAAGAAGGAACAAAGAATGAGAACAAAGCTGAAAATGCAAAGGCGCCGCTTCTGAATCTTAACCTTGCCCAATTACTGTAAGAAGATCGAAGGAGTGGAAATCCGTGGTCCTCTGACAATTATTGCTTTGTGTGACTGTCCCAAAGAAAGCTGCAGATCTCGGGGGAAATCTCGCCCTGGAGTCTGAGAAAGCAAGCTTGTTTCTAGCCAACTGAACATCGTGGGACCGAAGGAGGATGTTCCTTATTGGCCCAGTATTCAGAGATCGCCTTGAGTATAAGTTAACAAAAAAGTAAAACATTAATTTAGATCTACATACCCGATTTAGTTCACATCGGCTGTTACAGACAGATGGAGAAAGTGAGTGTAATATGAGACTCATGGCAATAAGCGGTTGGAATGCCGTCCACGTCAGTAACTCGGAAGCTGCACCCCTAGCAAGTGAAACCACGCCAGGTGAGACTCATATTCGCGACGCCAACACAATATTCCCAGGCCGTGGCCAATCACCAATAGGAAGAGAGCATATTAAGAACTGTGCCAACTTTACTCATTAAACCGAAATAGAACCTGCTATTATTATTAGAGCGGTTGCACGATATCGACTTGGCTGAGAACGTCAGATAAATAGCTGTTGGGCATAAGTTGCCGAGAGGCTGTAACGTGTTTCAAGAGGGATTACATTTTCCGGGGCAAACAAGAACAGCTTTGTTATGTTTATGAAAGCCGATTACCATGCCAATAGCCGTTTCATAAGGGCGTTGTTGTCAAAGAAAGAGGAGTGCAATTAAGCTATTTAAAGTATTTAAGCTTCTTGGAACCTGCCCGTGCGCTATCCCCGATACAGTTGGTCCAGAACCTTAGGCGGGAAGGACAACGTGTGACGACGAGCCATTCTCTCTATTTTGAGCCAGAAATCTCGCCGGTGGGATTCTACTGCCTCTGGGCAGTTAAGCGACTTTATCTCTTAGTCGCTATCTTCCTCGGCGTCGCTGCTGGATGCCTCAGACTCTTTTCCTAAGAATTCCGCCCGCAGGGGCCTTGTCAGCATTCCTCTCACTATACATGGACGAAATGAAAATGATATATCTAAGTTCCACTACGTACCTAGTTCATGGGCAATCAGCGCACCACCGACTGCCCCCACAGCCAAGCCAGCAGCACCAACCGCAACCATCCCGCCAGTGCTGTGGCCTTCCTTCTTCTTCTCCTCGTGGCTATAATGATGATCGTAATGCTGATCATGCTGTTTCGGCTGTTCACCACCAAAATTTTGGGGTGCATCCCCTCCATAGTATTCACCTGATATACCACGTGAGCCTTCGTGGCCCTGGACACTGTTGAATGACGGTTCCCAAAGGGACCTGCCCGTGGCCTGTTCGACGTGATAGGCACGTTGGTGGTTTTGATCCCACTTCTGGACCCATCCTACTGGAAGAGGTGGTGGATATCCAGGAGGCGGGCCAGTAGGTGGGATGGGCGCGTATGATTGTTGCTCCCCATATGGTGGTTGTTGTCCATAGGAGGGCTGCTGGACGTACGGAGGTTGTCCATAAGGGGGCTGTTGTCCATAATTGGGTTGTTGCCCATAAGGGGGTTGTTGCCCATAACCCGATTGCTGTCCGTAGCCCGGCTGTCCATAGGGCTCGTACCCGCGCTCTCGACGATCTGAAAATGTTCAACGAGTTATCAGTAATTTTTTTCTTGAAGAGGACATTGGAATATTTAAGAAGGGAGACTCGCACAGTCGTCTTCATTCCTCCTTTCCCTGGGCTCTTCATCCTTTGAGCCAAGTCTGAGACCTTCCAAACTCTTGAAAAAAGACATTTTACAGTGCACGACAAGTTCTAGGTAATGTATTATATATAAATGTGATTTTCAAGAGAGAAAATAGACTGGATAACGCTTAGGAGCGAAGCATAGACAAACCCAAATTGCTGCTTTTAGTGGAACACAAGCGAAGCCAGTTGAGAAAGATAACCAGGAAATAAATGTGGTATTTATCTACAATGAATACCTGATAACCCGCAATTTCTCCATTCCCGTTTTCTAACGGCATTTTGGCTCGTTACGTTCTTCCTGGACACCATTTTCAATTCGAATCCATTTCAAACTCCATTAACTTCCAGGGAACCCGCTTGTGGCTCAGCTGATGTGCCTTGTTTGCTGGTGTGGCTTGTTGGTATTCCCGGATTGGTCGGTCCAACTCAAGTATCACAAAAGACGCCAATCAGCATCAAATAATAGGGTACTATGTGGCCCAGCGCTCTTACGCTGTACATATGCTTGTCATCATGGCGGACTTCTGGGTCTGGTTTCTTCTTTATCTACGGAGTACTCACTCGAAGGAAGTCTCACTAATGTTGACTTTAATAAGTTTTGGTTTATAAGGACTGGGTGGTGTGCATATCGTCAATCCAGACAGATATCAGTGCCGTCTGAGTCATGGTAGTTCCAATTCTCTACGAGATAGCAGGCCCTTATATCTCAGAGCTGAATTAGGGTTTCGGTTCGGCCCTAACCGAAGCCATTAGAGTTAATGTGTGGCTGGAAATATTGTAACTGTGGCAAATATTGTGCAGGGGCCGTTGGGTGTGACGTGTTCTTGACTCATTTCTACTTTTTATCCAATTATTCATGATGTCTAAGTTCTCTTGATGAGCCTGTGGTGCTCCCCACGCTCAGCGCCTTCCAATTTCCGCTTAGCTTGATTCCAATTTCTTCTTTTTTATGTTCGTCTCTCTATTCGGATCGCTAATTGGACTTGATCGCTGATGCTTCTTCCAAGTGGGTGTCCTTTTATAATATTGTATGCATGCAAATTCCATCTAAAATAGCCCATAGATCACAGCTGTGAGCGTCGGCACCCGCATGAACAAGGAAGTTAAAGCCAGATACTATGAGTTTGAATTCAATAAAAAAAATGGGCACAATTTCTATTATAAAGAGCATTGACCCGGGGTCGCTTGATGCCCTTCAATGAATGGAAATGTATGTGTTGAAAATTTGGGGCATGATATATAAGCTGGGATGGCACACCGGCTTCGAGTTCAGTAGCTTAGCATGGTCAATAAATAACACTTTTGGCTACACACTTACAATCGATATCTCAGAGCAGTTCGATCGTGTAGTCCGACTTATCCCGATTCTTCCGGGAAACGCCCTCAAGGGTGTTCAGCGGCCATTGGCGAGACTAAGGTAATAATAAGTTTCAAAAACCTCAGGATGGGATGGTGCTCCCAGTTCGGACTGCAAGGACCCATCCGGAAGTAATACCGTACTGCGACGAACCATATTGGGATGGCAGAATATACAGTCACCCAAACACAAAGCTCAGATTCAATTTCTCTGGGCGAGCACACTAGTTCAGCCCTTGACTGAGAGAATAATGATAAAAGTTGCGTGGGGTTATAAGCAGCCACCTGAGTTCCCGGGGTGCAACCTGCTGATGGAGCTAAGTCTTTCTCTTTTCGAATTCAATATCAAGATATCTTCGCAGTCTGAACATGTATGGAAAATCTATGTTTATACAAAAATTACTTTCTTGATGAATCTCTCCGCTATAGTTAACCACCCACTAACTAGCTCTTTCATCAATCAACCACCTTCGCCCAACCCAACAGAAAGAGTATAGATACTAAATATATGTTGATAAATAGATACCTCAGATTTATTATCTTCTCAAACATTCAACTATATTAATGACTCCCAGCTACACTAGTGGACACATACTCCCAATACCTGTCCTTTGAAAATCTGCGAAGCCTCTTCCCAAAGTACATCATGTGCAAAAAAGTAAGTGTACAAACCAAAGCTACCATGCTAGCGGTGATAAAACAATTACGCAAGCCCTGCTTCTCCACCCACGGAGTAATCCCATAACTAAAAGCGAATAGAAGCGTATTCCGAATAATGATGACTGAAACCATAGTTTCCCCACTCAATTCCTTAAAGCAGTCGATATTGTATGAGATTGCGAAGGAGCCACCGGTCATGAAACCGAAGGCCAACATACCCATTCCAAACATTAGGCCAATCCAATGGATTCCATAAACTGCGCCGACACCCCAAGTTATAAGACCACCGGTGGCGATAATTGCGGTCAAAGCGAGTGGCCAAAGGCGCTGCTCTGGTTCTCTGACCCCCTTGTTGCGACGCGCGAGGCAAATAGCGAACTTGTCCGCGACAACACCAGATCATAGCATACTGAAAATGCCTCCAATAATGGGCGCGACGTATGCCGAACCAACCTTCGCAGCTGACCAGTTGTAAGGTGGGGCGGAAAGAACCGGAGACGCAGTACCGTTCATCACATTATACCACGAAAGGCTAATACCGTAAAGGAACCCAGACCAGTCCGTGCAAGGGAAATGTAACATAATCAGAAGAGGCCGATACATCATTTTAAACATATCTTTGTTACTTACTCACCCTGGCGTAAAGACGAAAAGTGCTAGTTTCTGTATGTAGGTGCTGGGCGGTGGGAAAGAAGCCGACTGCGTAATCGAGTTATTTGCAGAGGGATTGCTATCGGGATCAACCTTCTTGTCGCCGGTTTGAGTGGTGGTGGGATTGTCGAATTGAGAGGCTGTAACAGCCCTGAGTTCTTGCCCTTCCACAGTGGAACGGAAGTAAAGAGACTCTTCCATGCCAAAGAATAGAATCACAGTGGCAGCCGCCGATATCATGGCTCCAAGGTGCATGGTCCACCGCCAACCGAATGCATCATTAAACCATCCGGCAATTAATGGTGCGATGAAGTTCGAACCACATAAGAATAGGACATATGTCGCTATCCAATGACCACGCTCGTGGGCGAAAAAGATATCAGGAACAGATATCTGTGGCAGAGACTCGATTGGCGAAGCGAAAGCTCCCAGCAGTATCCGATGGGCGTACCATTCGCCTGCAGTTTTCGAGTATGCTGTCCAAACCATAACAGGTACACAGAGCAGGCAAGATATGATATAAACACCCCGGCGGCCATAAGTGAGGGCAATTGGCTGCCAGAGCAAACAAGCCCAGTTCCAGTGACTAGCTCTCCTGTTGTAATTGCGGTATCGCGTGTGATATCGGCGAGGACGCTGTACTGCAGTGTTGTGGGAATACCAACTCCAAGAGTGTAGACGTAGACCATCGTGATTTGAATCAATTTCCGTTTCCGGCTCCAATTCAACGGGTCTTCTAAGTCTGCACTTGGCCTAGGAATGAGCACAATGTCTTTCGGGCCTTGAGCATGCTGTTCATACCGAGCCTCTCCTTCAATGTCAACGAGGCGAATTGTACCAGGGACTAGGTCGGAATGGGCTGCAGGGTTCGGCGCCATTGCGTCGAGCAGCTTTGTAAGAATAATTTACAAGGAATAAATTGATTTTCTCAGACGAAGCGTAAAAACACAGACCCTAATCTCTGAAAGTTGAAGGCAATCAGAAGGATGGGGGGAGGGATGTGAGTAGCTGGTTACACACTGCGAGATGTAGGATTGATCTATTTGTCTGCATCTCCATGGGTGAGCAAGCAACAGTCACAGCTCCAGAAGAATAGTTACAGAAGTAACTAGCTGCAGAGAGACCAACTGATAAGTCCTGATCTTGTGCAAGACGGAGTTGCTGGGGCCAATTCTGGGATAAGAACATGGGATTGGATTGCCACAGTCCATCCAATCAACTCGTGACATACTGGTAAGCCTAACAGCGGAATTGAAATGGCACTTTGTTGCAAGTTCTTCGTCTTGTTTGAAGATCACCAAAGTGTTTGTTTGGAGCTTGGAGCCGTTATCAAGTCGTGGCAACATTGGTAAGTTAGCCTGTTGGCTTGTCGGCTATATGAAGATGCTCAGCAATGTCGATTCCGAAGGTAATCCCGAATTTGCCGAAGAATGAATCAGAACATTCTTCGTCATATCTACTATGTTCAGTCCTCTTGTTTACTGATAAAAGCAAGGCGAGAAAGTAAAATGTAATAAATTGTGAACTTTCTCCCCCAACGCTTGATATTTACATACCATCTCGTTTTCCCGGAGAGCAGTTCTCCAGGCAGCCAGCGGATAACCCTTTCCCCAACACTCAGCCCACACCCCCACTCTTCCGCCCATACTCCGCAGAGCGTACCCCATACACTCGGGAGGCCGCCTTTGACATCAATTAGGGCGTACCAGCATTTAAGGTTCGCGCATTCGCCCTGCACGGGGATGTATCATGAATCGATAGTACCATATCCCGAGAAACGCCCACGAACGGAGCTATAGTTCCTATGCCCTTGTTAAATCCTGCTTCATTACCCTGTTGGAAGGTGTGGTTTAGAATTTGATCCGCTGTGTTGCTATCATTCCTTCTAGGTACTCAGATTTTGCTTCGGGTGGTGTTTGAGACAGGGGAAAATCTTTCAGTGGCATACGGAGTACTCCTAACCCTCGTTCGTCGATTTTAGCCCAATTAGCGGGGCATTGGATTAATCCATTATTGGCTCCACATCACCGAAAGTGGAGGAAAAGGAATGATTTTGGCCTATTGATGGCTCATCAAAAAGTTTGGGCTACTTTGGCAAAATCCTCCGCCTGTGTAACGGCTTGTCTGGTAGTTAACTACCAGATAAACTAGCAAAGCGGAATAATCTTTTTCCATTGAAATCAAATAGGGGGTTGGAGAACCTTGAAGGCTTCAACAATTAACAACAACAATGAATGGCGCCAGGATAAATACTCCAGGTGTTTGCCATGAATATGGATCCATCTCGGCCCCAGCGAGACAGCCTGTTTTAATATCCATGGTGCATTATCAACAGTTATTGAACAATCCATCGAGCTCATAAAGATGTTCCGTCTGATAGGATCAACTAAATATTTTCTCTCTGAGGATGTTGAATTAAAGCTGAATCAACGTTATGTTTGAAAGATGTACCACACCACGGCTGAAGGACGTGAGCCATCAGCATAAGACACAAATGAGGATCCTTGATGCATCTGGTGTGGCTAACTGCTAGGAAAGTTTCATGGTTTCCCATTTATGACCACAATAAACCATCTCCCAGCGCCTCCACATCTCAGTTCAAAGACTAGCTGTTGAATCATTGCTCCGACCCTGTCATTTTTGTTGCCAAATTATAGGAGTAAAGGACCCTGGGTTGCAGGCCAGGATAGAGACTTACAATTTCTTGTTGCCAAACAAGTTGAATGAATCTAGACGTGTGTTTCTCGTTGATATGAGCAATATCTTCAATGTGGCTAGCGACCCGGCGGACAACGAACTTCCGAACTATTTGGTCGACGATTACGAAGCGAAGTTATCGATGGCTTTATCCGAACCCATATTTCTCTTTGCTCCTCTCTCCCGCGACTCTTAGCTAGGAACTGGACATTATTAGTGGCTAGGTGATTTCGGGAGTGGTTGTAACCTCACGCGGGTGAGTGTGTTTCCATGGCTCAAGAATACTGAAAATTGTATTATTTACTGGCAGACTTAGACAAGCAGCTAGCCTCATCATATGGCCCTTCGAAAACTCCAGTCTGAGTCATGAAGCTGAGCAAATACACCTAAATCGTCGGGAAGTAGCCGGGAAATACCGGCCAGGTGTCGGCGATAAAGGCAATGAGAGTCAAACGTTCGAAGCAGAGACTGCGTCAGTTCTATTTCCAAAACACCAAGTCCATTAGAGCCGGAATCTCAAGGCTGAGGGGTTAGGCTCCCATACCGCCGATTTCCCCGCATCTCTGCATTCTTTTTTTTGTCTGCATTTAGAAAATGGATGAGTTGAAATCGCGGATATGGTCTGCTGCTTCAAATTAATCCAAAAATGAACAATCAATTCGCGACTCATGTTCAAGCCATCAAACCCATTCGGCAGTGGCTGAAGCTAACCTTACTAGATAAGTTGGGGGCCAAAAGGAGGCAAAAAAGTTAAGGAAAAGAAGCAAAACTAAAATAGGCCCTAAAAGCAACTCTTTAAACAATCAAAATATCATGGCCCCCAAACCATAACGTCAAGGTCAAACAATCACCAGCCACCTATCGATTCCTCACGCTAACACAGCCAAGAATTGCTGCAGATATGCCTCCCAATAAGACCTTACGGAGGCTTGCATTGCTGTTGGTAAATTCCGCACCTTCCCGTCCCGCATCGAATGAGGAAAACTAAAGGGACGCATTGATCGGCAGCGGGCGACCGAAGCGACCGCATGGACAATCGTTTCATTTCCTTTTATCAATCGACCGCTACTGAGTACCGAAACTAGCATAGAAACATGAGGATGTTGCAGGGAGAAGCTGTGCCCTGTGTGTCGCATTATGCCTTGCTTCATGATCTGGACGGGGCCCTGCATGTTGAACGACTTTTTATTATTGAGCACAAAAATACAGCAAAAAACAAAGATAATAAACGATCATTCAAGGAATCACGTTATTAGAGCGGCATTCGACGCGGGGGCGTCCATTGGCAGCAACATATTTCCGGGGGCCGAATGCCTACCTTTGTATCGCAATGCCCCTCCAAAGATGGCCCAGTTGGTTAGCCGGGGGGGGAAGAAAAAAGGACAACGGGATATTATCTCTAACGAGCACACAAATAAATAATGCTGGCTGGATCGGGGAGGAGGTGTGAGTCTTGTTGGTTCCATCCGCTCTTTGGCGGATTATTGAAAAAACATGTGCGTAGGGCTGGATGGATATTGAGCTAAATAGCTGTGCCGCAGAATGGTGCAATTAACATGATAAATCACACAAAAAATTTCTCCAATTGGGTTCTCCAAATGAATATAAAAAGTAAATAATAATATAGAGAACGAGTCAAAGTTTATGTATACATAGAATGATTCGTCATAACACGGGAAACATACGTCGCTCGAATACGCTAAATTGGAGCCTTTTAACCAATAATATACCCAAAATAAGAACCAACTCCATTGCACCAGGATGTACAGTGTTTCCTCCCATAAGAGGTTTGACCACCTAAAAAAGCAAGTAGCAAAAAATATCGGACTGGATGCTTTGCCGGGGGTATAAACGAAAAAGAAAAGGGAAAATCTAAAAAGACACAATAGGTGTAAATAAAATCTATATCCAAGCCACCGGCAACACAGATAGGCCAAAGGTTGCGGCTAGTTGGCGGGAAAATAACTTGGATATCCTGCCCCAGTGACGCAAAATGGTCGTGGTAATGTACCGTCTCATAACGAAACAAAGCCGAAATATATAGTATCAATAGTCTGAGCCAGCAAACTAGGAAAACCGAAGGAAATATGTAGTTATCCAAACAGATCCTCATCCGACGGAACAAGTTCTTCTGTGACCGCTCTTTGCTTCTTGCGACTCTTCTTTGACTTAGTTGCCACTGTTGGTTGAACGGGAACGGGGATGGTGTGCCGTTCGTTGACCGGCTCGAGTGGTGTCTTCTCCGGTTCTAAATAAATGCTGCCAGCAGAGCTCTGCTTCGCTGTGCTTGGGGTATTTAGGAAAGAAAGTGCTGGACTAGTTTGGGAGGTTTGCCTGTCGCCGGAGGAAATGAATGTGCTGCATGGGCTTCTGGACCCAATGGGTGTGTTTGACGATGATGCTGTGCGAGGTTGGCTATGATATGATGGGTGACGTGGGAATTCCGATGACGAAACGGGATCCATGAAACTGGCATCGGAGCTTATAGTGGAGAGTTTTCTTTTGTGCTTTTCACCGTCGTTCGAACTAGGTACTGTAGGCGATGACTTTGATTTGCCTATCTCAGCCATTTCTTTGAAGAATTCCTTGCTGGCAGGCTTGTAGACAAAGCCAGGACCACCTGAGTTCCGCGTAGACGGAATTGGCGTACTACTCTCCCTCTCAGTTGGAGTCAGTGATAATTGGGGATTGGAGCACAGAGCATCCTTTTCGTCCTCGCGGTCGCAAAAACAGCATTTCATCCAGATATTCGACCCCTTCCCGTTGCTATCTTGTTCATTGCCTATTAGGACTTCATCCCCCGAAGTCGTCGGATTTGCTGAAAGTTGGTTCCAGCCACCCGCCATCGGCGCGGTAATATCTGGATCCCCAAATCGCTCGTCAAGGACCCTTCGATTCCCATTTCGTCGGATTCTGCGCCGTTCCAGGTAGTCTTGGAGCCAGGTGAGAGGCATATTTAAAAAAGATGTTTAGATTCCAGATGGCTACAGCTAGAAGAAGTAATCAAGCTTTGCGCCAAGGATAGATAGTGGGGGAAGGAGGGCGTTCTGAGATTCCTAAAATACTGCGAGATGATATAGATGATTGGCGTGGGAGAGGAAGTCCAGATAGTTGTGATATCCTCCCAAAAATGCTGTGGGTTCCCTTTCTTCACAAGATCGAACTCAAGCCCGTTCAGGTGGCAGAGCTGGAAGTATTATAATACTGCATGTGAATCCACCGGTTGCCTTAGCATCTCCAAAAAGCAGGATCTGCCTATGAAAATATGGCACGCCAGAGCCACAGCAAGAGTCTTGTTGCTAAAAGAATAGAAACAAAGGAAGTTTTAAGCCACAAGGACCATATAATGATTTGAACAAAGACAAACGAGAGAAAGGGGCAAATTAAGTCGAGAAGAAGAAGGTTTCACGACAGTCGAAAAGAAGTAAACCAGTATTCTATCCCAACCCTCACGTCAATTATCGGCCTGGGGGGGCTACCCATATAATAAAACCCTGGAGTATGAAAAGGAAGTTAAGTCTGCTAGGCGCAATTTAATAAAAGTAAATATAAACAAAAAAGGGCAAGTCTGTTGCGAAAAATAGAGGTTAATTTACCAAATATAGAAATATTAGCTGCAGAAGAAGCGTATGCCTCCGCCCCATGGTAGAGGGCGCATCAATAATCATGGCAATATTTAGAAAAAAGCTAAGATAGCTAGCTCAAGTGAGCTAGTTGAAAATGCATGGGGGCGGGTCCGTGGACCAGGCAATGGACACTGGAAACTGATCAGCAGCAGTCGCGAGACGTTGCAAGACCTGGTGGGAATGTGGCCGGAATGAATTTGAATGCGTATTTCAAGTATCGAGTTTTCTCGGGTTGGTAATTAAGCCACCGAGTTATTCAAATCCTAACAAAAGTGAATGATGGCTCAAGGAACTCCGTACATAGTTCAGTAATGTTGAGCAACAAATTACCAAGCGGAGAGAACCCGAATACATTCGGTGATTAAAATACGCGTCTGCGCTCATCCAGTCCACACATTTGCTGCTGGAGGGGCCGGCAGATCCCTCATCCGACAAGGAAATGGAAGAAAGAACAGACGATCTCGACAACGAGCCAGGCACACACAAGCATCCAGCAGCTGAGACAAGACGAGGCCTAACCACATGCAGACTGCATATGACAAGACCATATCAAGTCATCCCATCAGAATGGTTCATCACAACACCCAGCACTGTTAGTTAGGTCTTTGCAATGCAGCCGCAGCGGCCTAAGTTAGGCGGTCGGCGACCCGGAGAGCCATCGGATAGGTCTGGAGGCGTGCAGCAGCCATTTTGCACATCAGGCGGTGATTGGAAGCACGCAAAAGAAGGATGTTGGCAGCAAAAGAGTAGTTAATAGAAGAGGCTCCAGGGTTCGGAGGGATTATTCTTCAACAGCTGGCAGTTCGGGTGCCGTTTAGGGTTTAGCGCATATATTCCATCCAATAGGAATTACATAACCCCCCACCTTGATGCATCCATCCTTGACTGTAATCCTATATCATGTACGGAGTACGGAGTACAGTACCTAGGTCCGACTCTTTTTGTTGCCTTTTGTCCTCAAACATGCACCACAATTAATGAGGATGGCGATTCTTAATCGGCAGTAAACTTACTCTGTACACGAGCTGACCTATCATTTTGGCAGTTCCTGGGTGCAGGTTTGCCACTCTCCGAAAAAAAAAGGGCAACATTCTGCCTCCAGACCTGAACACGTCTGTGAAGAGCAGAACATGGACCTCAACATCTCGCATTTCCAAGATTTCATGACATACACTATGATAGACAAGACGATGTGCGCCTGTCATTCGCGATTCATCCGCCCCCAGGTCGACCAGTCGCGATCTACACTAGAGAAATAGTACTTCTGGCGATCTTAATTCCGTTAAAAATTGTGCCGGCGAGGATAACCCTAACATGACCATGTTTTCAAGTCCAGTGAGATTTGGAGGATTGGGTGGGCCATGCCTTATTTTGATCATTAACCGGCACTAATGCTTAGATCAGGCGGCACAGCGCTTAACTGTGGTCGATTTCCCCACAGGAGCAACGTGTGTGCTTAAATCGTCACCACTCTCTGAAATGGAGACAAATGCCTTTGCCCCTCTTACTATGTATGAACACAAAAGAGGTAATACTTCTCTGGCAAATGATCTGTTTTTGGTTGGATAAATAAATTTGCTCGTCCACTATTTTGCGTGCCAACGTGAAAAAATACGCTCAACTTTCAACATAATTAGTTTGAAGGGATATACTGATTTGATTGGTTGTTCTGCCGTGTTGGGTCCAAAACGAAAAGAAAAAAAGGCGATAAATAGCGAACGCACTGACACATCGGCCGTCATGATTATGATCCACGGAAACTTCGACCACATCATGTATTATCGCGCATCCTGTGCAACAGATTCAACAAATTGCACCAATTGCAAGTCCGGACGCGTCGCCCTGCTGTCACAACCAAGGATATCTCACCCTCCGCTTTTAAGAGGTTTTAAGCCAAGGGAGCCTGGTCATTACTGTAGTCTTTCCTAGAGGAATTAATTACTCTCCGCATTCTCGACGGATTCCGGGGAGGAAAAATACAATGAGCATCAAACAACAAGCTTTTTTAGTTCATTTTTTAGGAAAGCATGTGGAGAGTTCTGACTTTCACGCGCAACGATCAACAGATGCTAGAATATGTAGCATAAACTATCGAAACGTTGACATGAACCAAAAAAATGGGGGCCGCTGCAATGGGTCACATTTCTCATTTTAGGGAATCGTTTTCTTCACCACATTTTGATGTCGACACCCGCTTCTTATGAGCTAAAACTCAAAAATTCGGGTGCATCAATCTTCAATCCCCAACCGATGAAATCCAAAAGGACAGGCCAACGAGAAACCGCCATTATTATTATGTGGGTCGAATAACCACTTACGAATGAGCCCTCCAAACTTTCCGCCCCTAACGTTTAACATCAAGATATATGATGCACGCCACCCATTCAGCTGATCTTCAGAAAGAAAAACAAATCAAACATAATCGACATCCAGGGACAAGGGTTGATATTTACACTCAATTTACAACTATTTTTTTAAATAGGAATACATTCATATAAAAATACCAGTCATGCTTTTCTGCTTGATGAAGATCTCAACTGCCGAAGAAGCTCTGCGCTACTAGCTCTCTATAATAGAGATTTGATGAAGGTCTTGTGAGCAGATAGAGCTCTAATATTCTTAACATTTTCTACTGCTTTGATGAGTGAGTATATTGAAGGTTGATACTCATCAAATTCTAAGAATATTATAACTCTTTCTGATTGTGAGATCTCTGCTGAATCTCTATTATATAGAGAGCTACTATATAGTTGCAATAGCAGATATGAACTGCAGAGTAGACAGTATCACAAGATTCTGAATTGATCATGATGAATACATCAATGCTGCAGTATTTTTGGAGACATTGTGCATATGGAGTACACTATTTCTATCTGAAAATAGTAAGTTCTTGGCCGGGTGTAAATATCAATCCTTCCATGAATGGATAATCGCGGCTAATGCTATCAAATCTTTTTCTTGAAAGCTTCAGTATGCTTGTTTCCTCTACCGAGGCCCATACAAAACCCACTTCCTTAGCTATTGCATCGTGCACCATGCATGATTGCGGATTCCACTCCACTGCAAGTCACATCTACAATGCAATGTTGTACACGCTCGTCACGCGATTAACAATATCAATTCCTTGTTGATTTATTACAGCGTAAGTTTATCGTTCTGTGAGATCAAACTATTTTGAGCTGCCTCCCCCCTCTTCTTTACTTGGCTTCCTGCACAAAAGAAAATTAAACGAAACTCGGACATCGGACATCGGTCACGCCACTGGTACTGCCCAAGGGTCCCAAACGAAAAGGAATATAACTATATCTCCATAAATATAAGGATATTCAGATTCTACCAATCCTACAAAATGAAGAAAAAAGCTACACACAAAAGTTGATTTGCTAAAAAAAGTTAAGAAATGTCCGATTACTCCCTGTGATAAGGTTTACTCTACCATCCCACAGGAACAGAAACCTTGAAACTGAATCACAAATGTTCCCGAGCTTTCATAATTACTTTCAACTTACGATTCATAGCTAGCTATTACCTGCTTCTACGACCTGCTCGGGAAAATTTCACGAATTCTTATTTCAACCTTTCGGCAGTGATGCTACTGTGAAAACCCTCACCCTGTTGATGGTGATACTCGTGATTGTAGCTGCAAGGGCATCCGAATCTGCGTGTGATGTGATCTGAATATAATCTTCCCGCTTCTGAACATCTGCATCGCTTCTCCGAAAAGCGCAATCACTTTCGGAGATATGTCCCCCTCCCGGGATTATATAAAGTTAATTGGAGTTTAATATCGAGCACCATGTACGGAGTACGAAGAATATTGAATGATAAGAGGTGCAAAGCTAGCCGGAATAACCCTGGAGAACAGGCCCCCAAGCGCAGACAAGACAACCTAATGCTACTCCAATAGCCACCAATTCACCTAGATGGGAAATTGAAACAGGCACTCGTTTTCTCGTCGTTATCATTTGACCCTGTGCAATGGCTATGGCAGGGGCAATATTTCATAATGTGACCGACTATACTTTCGTAGCCAAATTTATACCTTTCAAGGATATTTTCGGCAAACCAGCGGACATTCTAACTGCACACGACAAACGGGGAGGGGTCATAATTCCGATTTGCCCATCCCCCAGACACACAAACATTGCAGCTAAAGGCCGTCAGAGCCGAAAAGAACTGACTTGACAAACCAACAAAGTCTCTAGGCCTATTTCTACTCACTCCCCCCTCATTCACTAGGAAGCTGGCTGGCCCCCCCAGTTAGTTAACACCCCCAGTCTCCATTGCTCCCATCGTCGATCATCCTAGTCTTGACTTTGACCATCGGTCCAACCAGAGTAGTGGCCACAGGGATCTCCTAGGCCCTCATGCACGCACAGATCACCAATCAATCAGCTCCGTCAAGGTGCGGAATACTCAGCTGATTTTTTAATGATTAGGTTGTTAAGGCTTGCCGCTTCCCCTCCTTTCCTCACCCCACAACCCCCGCCCGGTAGTTTTCTAGGTTAAAAGCACTATGGCCAAGAAAATCATAAACGGTGATGGGGAAGAGTTGAGACATGATGGGGGTCTGTGGGAATGAGAATGGGGCTTTCTAATAAGAACGCCAGCGGGAGGAACAACGGTCCGCGGGATTAGTATACATTAGTGTCTGTTAGTTAATGTGGTAAAGTGGCATAGAAACAATTGCAGGGGGGTTGATGAAACAACAAAGGAAGAGCATATGCCCCTCATCTTTCTAATGGATCACCCAAGGCTAAGTCTAGAGCTAGAACCAACGACATCTTAAGTGGGCCTTTTTGTGGCCATTTTATGGTGTCATCGAGGAGTTGATATTATTACATACATGAGGTGAACTTAAACTCCGGGAGTAAATGCGAGCAATAAAAAATATTCGCCTTTTTCCTTCCGTGACATCGACTCGTTGAAGAGGCTTGACTCTACTCTAAAAGCAGTTAAGCTCCTGAAGATCACGGGAACGTTATCTATCAGCATATCATTGGACAACTACAGAAAAATCGTAATGAATGCCCTGGTCATTGCTCTCACGGCTGGGGGTAGTAATAATACGGGTATGTACACACATACGTTACATGTGACTAATATACAGAAAGGTAGGGTTTGATGTCTATCTCGGCCGTCTCGGACGAGGGATCCCCAAATGCCGCCCTAGGCCGGGAAAGGAGGGACGCAGTATTCCACACGAAACAGGTTTTCGACGAAAATAATAGCCGTCTCCCTTCGGGGCACGTTCCACGCCGATCGTTCTGATGCCTTCCGGCATGGGCTTGTCCTGGAAACTTTCCGAATCTCCAACTCATAACTCTGGGAGATATGCAGGGAAAACAACAAAACATTAAAGATATGCGAATACACTGCTTTTCCAGTTTGCTAATGCTTGGTGCTTAATGAGGAACCAGGCTAATCAGGAATGAAGGAGTTTGACAATCTGTAACACTGCCGCCCTAACCATTAGAAGCTCGAATCCGACGACTGACGAAACGTGCGTCGGTATTGTTCTGTAGGAGATGGGGGGCAAGTCGCTGATCCAGAGCTCATGATGAGTGCGGGTAATGCGGCCGCAGACAGGACCGCTGTAGCTGCCATTGATGACGGGGTTGGCATCGTTGCCGGAACATGCGCAGTGGAGGAACGATGTGACCGAACCGGACTTTGCGCCCTACTAGCACTGGCCCACTCTGACATGTTCGAATATGGAGTTTCGTTCGGTAAAATTGGTTCGGGGAGTCGAAAATTTCGAGGTAGTTCAATATCCAAATGGTCATCGTCCGGCTCTAACCCAAGAGTGAAAGGGCTGCTGCTGCTGGCTTTCTGGGCTGTGGATATCTTTGACAATTTCGAACTTCGCGATTGAAGACTCGCCCTATCTGTGGGAATTCGGGCATAAGTGATATCTAAACCAACATTCTCATGGGACACCGAACTCCGTGATTTGCGGAGTTGATGAGCAGGTCGTCGAGTAGTCTGCGTATTTTCGCCAGCCTCTGCGCCATACGAACTGCTTCGTTGAGCGCGAACCTTTCGTCGATGAGGCGCGCCATCCTCTGGGGTCCGAGCAATGACTGTGCGTACCAGCGGATCGACACGGTCGACACGGAAAATAACTCTCGCTCGCATGGTTTGTACAGCAGAGTCTAAGGCAAGTTCAACTGCACAGTGATTCCTTATCCTACCTAGTTTGGGCCACGTCGCTCGTTCACCGGAGAGGCAAGCTTGGACCATAAATTCCGAGGTAGGATTTCTTAGCATGCTTGGGAAAACATCATAAGGTATCTGAGGAAGGATATTGATGTCCCCGTGATATCTTTGGCTCATGATGGATCTGAGTTTCCTTAGGATGTTAGGGAATACCCCGATCTCAGAAAGAACGTGCATTCGATGCAATGCCTCCTCTCTCGCTACGCCTGTAAGATACTGCATCCAGTTTGATTCCAACTGCTTTTCCACGACATCGCTGAAAAAGAAGGTCTCTTCATGTGGAATAAAGGGTACGACGTGCGGATTGACCTGGGAAACGATGAAATGGTTGACATTGAACATTTCTGATAATCGCGTCATTGGCAAATCATGATCAACTGACCCGTCGATCCACCGATGAGGGGCGTCGTGCCACTCCGTAATTTCTCCAGTGATCGGGTCTTTCGCCATCAAGGATGATGACGAAAAGATTAGCGGAACAGAACATGAAGTGGCCCTGTTAGAAGTTAGTTTATGAATTAGCCGTAGCCTCATAAGAATGAACTTACACAGCGGACCAGATCAAAACATTCGGGGCGGTGATATAGTTCAGCAACCTTGGTAACTCGTAAATACCAGCATTGGAGACGCCAATGTTCAAAATCCTCCTTGTCCGATTGTACGCCTCCTGAAAAGTCACCTCGCCTAGCAAATCCCTCATCACTCGGGTCAGATGCGCAATGTCAAAAAAAGAGCCGTGCTTTATGAACCTCATTAGACGTTGGAATACCCGCAGCCTATCGTCATCGTCACTGAACACAGAGAAATCGCCAGATCCAAAATTTGAAAGGATCTCGGGCATTTCCTCATCTGTAAAGACACACAGAACAGCACCAACAATACTGCCCGCAGAGGAACCGGAGATAATGCGTGGCAAAAGCCTTGTTTCCCAAAGCGCTTTCGCAACACCGATGTGATTCATGCCAAAGGTAGCACCTCCTGAAAGTAGAAGTGCACTGCGACCAAACGCTTGACGAGTGGCGAGGAGCTGTTCCAGCAGGTACCTCGACTCAGCGCCATCGAAATCATACTTTCGCGACACATCCAACAATGTTGATAGCGTTTCCGCAGCGGTCGTGATATACTGATCTACCAAGTTCTTCGTCCCGATTCGCGAATGGTTATATATGTTCCTATTGGTCATTCCTCCAAGATCACGGCTTAGGGAAGTGCGGATAATATGGGTCATCGCCGCTGCATCACAGCTCAGCCTGGCCTTATCCAGCTGATGTAGCCTCCGTTGGACAAGCACCGGGTCATATTCATCACATTCAAAGGTCGCCTTCCACTCATTGTTGCCATCAAGCTCGTCAAGTTCCGCCGCAATCTCTAACCAATCGTGAAGTGTAGTAGCCTACACTCAAATCGTCAGAGGGAAGGGTCAAGAATTACAGGTGGAGGCTGGGAAAAAGCTTACATCGCGAAGCATTAGGGAAAGGATATGTTTTCTCTCCGCGATTCGCAACTCCTCCGCCTTTGCAGGCCTAGCCCTAAGCTTGTAAATGGCAGCTCCCGCTTGGGTGACGGAGGCCCAGACGAACGACAACAGTGAGTTGGATGTGAGTTTCCGGAGATAAGAAAGATCTGGTCCTGGTTGGGGATCTGTGGTAAGGGAGATTGGCGATTGTTTTTGCCACTGACATGAGATTGAAACGAGGGCCTGATCTCTCAAAAGGGACATGACGGATGTTTCAATCCGGGCAACGCAAAGTCCTCAGGAACTCATCTGCCGGTAAATAGGAAAGGATCTAGCTATATGACAGGCATGCTTAGGTAGGTATAAGGACATCGAACAAGATATGAAGCCATTGTCTGCTATATATATACAAAGCAGATGTGTCGCATTTCTGTATCCAGCTGGTCGTGTCACGCGGAGAAATTTCCCATGCGGCATCCAAGGCAGGCCCGGACCTGTGGGGAACTAAACAAAGTAGCTCGAGGTATCTCTTGGCCGGGCAAAGTCTGGGAAATGCTGGAATGTTGGAAACTGGTACTTGAAGAAAGTACTTTCTTCGTCACATGTCTGTCATTTGCTTAGTAAACACCCGGAATATCCAGATGTGGGGGATATGGATGGAATAGTTGGAAATAGCTCCCATTATTGCTTGCCACGCTCTATCTCATGGAAAGCGAGCCGTATTCTGTATATCATTCATAATGGAACACAAAAAGGAGGAGGGGGGGGGGGGGGGGCAAGAAAAAGGAGAAAATACTCCAGAATATAACACCATCTAGTGGCATCATTCATAACAGGCTAAGGCATTCTGAACAAATCCTATCGCAACTATAACGGGGACGGCATCCCAGAAGCCCCACTACCACTATTACTACTACATGCCCACTCTCTCACTGCAGTTCTCATTAAAGCCTCTGTCCCTTCCTCAAGCCAGAAATGTCCCGCCGTGTCAACCTCCACGAACTCAAACGTCGAGCCCGGCATCTTCTTGAGTTCCATAACCCATTTCTGTAGCCTCTTCGCTGACGCGAACAAATCATTGTTACCGTATACAACCAAGGTGCGGTGGGTCGTAAGCTGTTCCTCCGGCCGGGTCGACTTGACCCGCATACCAGCGAGAGTGACATCGAGATTGATCCGAGAACCGAATAAAGACAATGTCATGAGGTTCGTGATGGGCGGGATGACTGGGGAGACCAGGAGAAACGAAACAGTTGGCGTTAGCATGTTGTGCGCAATTTCGTTGACACTACCACCACCAGCACTAGCACTCATTCTTCGGTTTTCCAATCCCTGGCCGCGTAAAAATCTCGCCCTAAGTCTCTTTCGAGATCGCTCAATACTGTGTCTGATCGTTTCGGCTCGATCCATGCTTGACTTTTTCCCACTGGACTCCGCGCTGCTGCCCATGGAAACGATTGTATGGCCATCGCCACTACTTCGCAAAGCCGCTGTTTGCGATGATAGCTCCGACTTTGCCCCAATATTCCAAAGTGTAGATAGGTCTTCAGCCTGCTGTAAAATTTCCGCAGTAGTAGATCCCGCTGCGGATGATGCGAATAGACGTAAAACGGCTTCTACGGGCGGTAGATGAGAAGCGATCATGGAGCCATAAGAGTAACCAGCCAAAACGATCTCCATTCTTTCAGATTCAGCTGCGGATTCCGGGGTATCAGATATAGGAGAAGGCTGATGATTTCCCGATCCAACCAGGGGATCCCGTATGGAATCTATATCGATTTCAAGAAGATAGTGGATCAGAAATCCATAGACGGAGACATAGTCGCCCAATTCTGGCCGGGCTGACCAACTCGTCCGGCCTGCAGATTCAGCCGCGCCTCTGTATACACAAAAAATGAATACATGTCCAGAGCAACATATATAGAAAGGATATAATATAAATGCATAAGAGGAGAGCAAAACGAGCAGACTTACCTGAAATTAAAAGTCACCACAATATATCCCGCCTTCAAGAGCTCACCCGCCACACCGCAAACGATGGGATTGTCATAGTTACCCCCAATAGGGGCATATGGGTGTGCCACAATAGCGCCCTTGCTTCTCCACGATAATGTGCTGTCAGGCCGTGAGAGCTGGGGAGGGTGGTGGAGCCGACAGTCAACCCGGGTGCCATCGTAGACAGACGGTATTGTGAAGGTGCATAGCGGCTGCGGTGGGGGATCCATGGATTTGTCAGATTTTGTGTAGGATTATTTTGGTACCTTGGATGTTGAATATCCTAGCAGCAGCCTTGTGTGATTGATGCCTGGTGTGGCTCGCATCAGCTACAAATCCGAACTCTGGTCATCATGGCTTTTATTGCGGTAAAAACTGGGGCAAAAGTTGTCGGCTAGATAGACAAGAAACGCAATATGTCCTTCGAGAAGATATGGCGATGCGATATAGCTGGCTTGGACTTCAGTGGCATGTTTATTTGGTTGTAAGATATAGCTACGGATTTAACACCGTGGGTGGGCGAATCGTGTGTGATCCAACAACTCCGCTGCCACAAAAATTAGTTATATATTCGGGCTAGGGATCAACAAAGTGTACAAATACAGCTACAGCCTACAAAGTTCCATAAATATCCATATTGCAAACAAGCATGAAAGAGTAATAAATTGTGAAATTACGAAGTAACTTGATATTTGTCGTTATGGCCTTACCATCTTCAACACCTGGGGTTAAAAACAAAAAAAAAAAAAAAGAACCCCGTTGAGAAATATCCAAAATGAATCATGATCGTAATAAATACATGCAAGCTATCAAAAGCCGCGTTATCTATCATACTACTAAACAGAAAACCCAAAAACGGACTATAAACAATTAATATATTGCTCAAAATCTCTATCAGGAAAGTAACCAAGCGGGATCAGGTTCATCGTCCTCTTCAGATCTATTTGACTGCACAGGAGAGTGCGGCGGTTGCGTTGTGGTATTTTCCGCTGAAGGTGGTTCATTTTCATCCTCAATCTTCCCTGAAGCCGCCGCTGATGTATCCTCCTGAGGACTCAGACTAAGTGCTGTTATTTCCTTTGATAAACCAGCACCCATGCCATTAGCCTCCTTAAGCGCTGGGAGAGCTTCCAGCAGCAACCGTTTCGCTTCCCGGAAAGCCTCCAACTCCGCACCAATGCAGCAAATGAGCAAATTCCAATTTTTCTGCTCCGCTAGCTGTAAGCTTGTTTCCAGTTGGGTAGCCGTATCGTCTAGGTCATTCAAAACAATTTGTCCATGCGCTATGCTTGAGTCCCCCCCGTCCTGGGGTTCCAGCAGTCGTGAGCCCAGCTGCAAGCTCCGCATTTCTTGTCGTAACAGTTTCTCAAAGCTGGATATATCTGATACAACCTTTTGCCAGACCCCACCCCCTTCCCTTAAAGCCCCGATTTCAAGGTCAATTTTCCGTCGTTTGCTCCTCAGCTCACTCTGTTCTATTACCCATTGCTCTTTCGCCATATCAAGGGTTCTACGTTTCGGATTCAGAGCATAGAACGGCGGCGGAGTAGCAGAGGGAGGCACTAGGGGCCGAATTGGCGGAGATCGTAAATACTTGCTCACATCCGTCTGGACTAGTGCCAACGAGGCCTTATACGAGGATAATTGGGCGTCGACGGAGTTTTGAATCTGGGAGACCTCGTTAAGAATATGCCGATGTCGCGCTTTCATTTGGAGTAACTTTGACTCCAGTTCTCGAATATCCGTTTCCAGCGTGCTCGCCTCCCTCATCAAATTCTCTACTCTCAATGATCCCTCTTTCGTTTGGATTTCCGCTATAGCCTTCTCAAGCCCACTCTGTTTGCTCACGAAGTTATCCACTTCTTTCACTGCCGAGCTCCTCTTCTTCAGCTCGGAGTCAATGAGCCGCCGCTCCTCCTCTTTCAGACTAAGTAGCGTATGCATGGTTTTGAGTATTCCACGTCGAGCACCACGGAGGCCAATCCTCTTTTTCGGTGGCTGTCGTACAGGCATGGTGAGAACATTGCGAGGGCTGCTACCGAGCTGAGTAGGGGTAGGGGTCAAGCTGCCATTTGAAGTGGTATCGTCTCCTGCGGACCCGGAAAGGCCAGCAGCCAGCCCGGCACTTTGGGCATCTAAAAGCGTTTGGAGATCGTGCTGGAGCTGTCTTGATTGGCGTTCTATGTGTAGGAAGGAATCATAATGATGAACGGCGACATCTGGAGGAACAGGGATAAGCCGTTTCTGGCTATTGTCGTATGGCACGAGTGTCGACATTTCAATGCTGTGGAACTAGAGTAGCAGAATAAATAGAACCAGCAGACTAGGAATCAGATAGATAAGTTACTGAGGTGTCAGCATAGCAGAGCAGAGAGATAGCGAGTGGTATAAGGTATTGTTGTATATGCAAGAAATCAAAACCATCGAGTCTGTAGGCTTGGTATCCCATTCTTTGTCTCTGTTCTTTCTCATCACACTCTCTTCATTACCCGCATGACATACAGCATGGACAAGACCACGGTAACTCCAAAGTTATGGTATGGCCTGTGATATCCTCAGCCTACTCCGAGCTCGTGTTCAGGCTGAGGTTGAGGTCCCGTACATAGCTGACCACGTGACTCCCTACTAGCTAAATAGCCCTGGAGAGGAACCACGACAGCCTAAGCCGGATTGGTCAGCTCCGACTCGTGTATTGGAACGTGTGCAGGCGACAACGAGGAGACGACGCTGAAGCTCAACAACATCAAACATCACCAACATCACCAACATCACCCACCTCTCCCAACCCGTCATCCACTGTTCTTCTGTCTAGGCTTTTGTTGCTGGACTTGCAGTTTCGTTCTTTGCTTGTATTTTATCTTTACTTTGACTTTCTCTTTGTACCCTTGCCGACCTTACCTGTCTTGATCCAAAGATATTGTCTGCCTCATTGGATCCATTACACATCCCATTCTTCAACACGGCGCACTCTCTCTGGCGAACCCTTTGGACGGATCATCACTTGACACTATGGTTGGGCTTGTTTCCGCTGCCGGCTTGGTTGGCTTTCTCTCTGAGCCCGATCCTGAGCTGAAGGTCTTTGCACTCAAGTCCTTGGATGCACAAGTCGACTTGCTCTGGACCGAAATTGCCGATTCTATTGACCAAATGTGAGTGCAACACCGTGTAGCTGGTCATATACTCTATGCTTAGGCATGATTTGGTGGCCCTGTATGGTTATTAGTTGTAGATAAATGCTAACGGGGATGAATCTTGAAAAGAGAGGCACTCTACGAAGATGGATCTTTCCAGGAACGTGAGCTGGCTGCCCTGGTTGCCTCCAAGGTATATTACCACCTTCAGGAATACAATGAGAGCATGGTATTTGCACTTGGCGCAGGGAAACTATTAAATTTGGATCATGGTGGCGAGTTTGAGGAGACAATTATATGTAGGTTTTTTCCCCCCATATCTATTTCTATGCTTGGTTATTGTGTGCTAACAATTACTCCTGTAGCGAAATGTATCGATACGTTTATCTCGCTATCTGCCAGCCCAAAAACTCAGAATGCCACGCAAACTCCTAATAAGGCTCCTCGCCTAAATACTTCATTTCCCCCGTCTACAAATGGAGCAACGAGTACTGCCGCAGGCCTTACCTCGCCCATCACTCCGTTCTCTCAGTCTACCCTACCATCGAAATCCCTTCTTTCGCGGCAGGACTCAATCTCGTTAGAAACTGGTGGCGAGGATATCGGCGCGGACGCCAGCGAGCTCCCACTTGTTATCCAGCGCGGTGTTCAGAAACAGCTTCAAGCCGTCATCGAAAGGTTATTTGAGCAATGTTTCCGCGAGAAAAGATACCGCCAAGTCGTGGGCATTGCTGTTGAAGCAAAGAATCTCGATGTGCTTCGGACAGCTATCTTGCGCGCGAGTGAGGATGAAAAGAAGGAAGATGAGGAATCATCTCGGAGCGGCGAAGAACTTATGGAATATGTTTTGGACATCTGTATGAGTGTTGTACAGGAAAGGGCTTTTCGAAATGAGGTAAGTTGGCACGCCATTCAAAGGGGTCAAGGGGTCAGGAGCTATTTCAACTAATATATCTGATTTTGCCCCATCAGATCCTAAAATTGATCCTCGAGCTATTGAATGAAATACCTTCTCCGGACTATTTTTCCATCGCAAAGTGCGTTGTCTACCTTAATGAGCATTCAATGGCTTCGGATATACTGCATCAGCTCGTTGAGAAGGGAGACCCGCGTTCCCTTTCTGTGGCCTATCAAATTTCGTTCGACTTGTACGACAACAGCACTCAGGAATTCTTGAGGAAGGTTCGACAAGAAATCAGCCAACTTATTCCCGAGTCGAATGAGAATGAATCCCAGAATCAGAATACGGAAGATGACGGCAGCGCAGCCAAGGAGACCGATTCTCTACTCCAAAACCAAGAGGGTGCGGCTGACTCTTCAAACAGCCGGAGCTTGGGCTCTGGAGGCGATAAGGACAAGTTGTCCGAGGATGCGCGGGCGGCCTTCAAATCTATCCTCGATATCATCGATGGCGTTAATTCCATCCAACTGAATTTGGAATTCCTGTACCGGAACAACAAAGCCGACATTTCCATACTCAACAAGATAAAAGACAGCTTGGAAGCCCGTAACTCTATATTCCATACTGCCGTCACACTATCCAACGCCTTCATGCATGCAGGAACAACACACGATAAGTTCTTCCGTGATAACCTCGAATGGCTCGGCAAGGCCGTTAACTGGTCCAAGTTCACTGCCACAGCGGCTCTTGGCGTGATCCACCGAGGAAATCTCACGCAGGGCCAGAAGCTCTTAGCACCATACCTTCCCAAAGATAATATTGCTGGAGCTGGAGGTTCGGGATCCGTTTATAGCCAGGGCGGCTCATTGTACGCCTTTGGCTTAATATATGCCAATCACGAAGGCTGGGCAGTGGACTTGATTCGAGAGCATTTCACGAAAGCAACGGAAGAAGTAGTTCAGCATGGTGGTGCACTTGGTCTCGGCGTTGCTGGGATGGCTACTGGGGATGAGGGCATATACAACGACCTTAAGGCTGTCTTGGAAACCGACTCTGCTCTCAATGGAGAAGCTGTGGGCCTTGCGATGGGCCTCGTTATGCTTGGAACTGGCAACATGAAGGCCTTGGAGGACATGATCCGGTATGCCCACGATACTCAACATGAAAAGATCATCCGCGGAGTCGCCATGGGAATGGCTCTTATCATGTATGGGCGACAAGAGGCTGCAGATGAATTGATCAATGGTCTCTTGGGTGATCCTGATCCTACGCTACGCTACGGTGGTATTATGGCGATTGCCCTTGCATACTGTGGCACAGGGAGCAATAAGGCGGTCCGACGCCTCCTACATGTTGCTGTCAGTGATGTCAGTGATGACGTACGGAGAGTAGCTGTGATGAGTCTTGGGTTCATTCTCTTCCGCAAGCACCAGAGTGTCCCTCGCATGGTGGAACTTCTTTCTGAATCCTACAACCCGCACGTCCGTTACGGTGCTGCTATGGCACTCGGAATATCTTGTGCTGGAACCGGGCTGGACGAAGCCGTGGATCTTCTGGAACCAATGCTAAAAGATCCAACGGACTTTGTCCGACAAGGCGCATTGATTGCTTTGGCGATGGTGCTAGTCCAGCAAAACGAGACAATGAACCCCAAGGTTGGCGCCATCCGCAAGACAATGCAGAAGATAATCGGGGACAGACACGAAGATGCCATGGCCAAATTCGGCTGTGCACTTGCCCTGGGAATCATCGACGCAGGTGGGCGCAACTGCACTATCAGCCTACAAACGCAGACTGGCAACCTTAATATGCCTGGAATTGTCGGAATGGTTGTTTTCACACAGTACTGGTATTGGTTCCCGCTATCGCATTTCCTTTCCCTGAGTTTCACACCTACGGCTGTCATTGGAGTCGACCAGAAGCTGGAGGTTCCCGTCTTCAAGTTCCACAGCAATACCCGACCGAGTCTTTTCGATTATCCCCCTGAACAACAGATTAAGGCGGACGAAGCGCCAGAGAAAGTCAAGACTGCCGTTCTTTCAACCACCGCTCAAGCCAAGCGACGTGCCCAGCGGAGAGAAAAGCAGCAACGTCGGGAAAGTATGGATATCGACCAAACTCCCACGACCCCCAAGGTATCTACGCAACATCTGGACAAGATGGATGTGGATGAGAGCGCAGTCAAAACCGAAGAGGAAGGGAAGGATCGCGAGAAGGAAGGAACCCCAGCCGAAGCGCCAAAGCGCAAGGCGGATAAAGAGAAAGTTGGCTATGAGCTGGAGAATATGTCCCGAGTCCTTCCAGCGCAATTGAAATTCCTAACCTTCCCCGATCCACGATATGAGCCCGTCAAGCGCGTAAGTTAAATTTACCCTTAATATGGCCCGTTCTTTTCACCCTTTCAATCAATGGATGTGCTAACATTCTTTGCCAATAACTTAGCCTACCGGAGGAGTCGTCGTTGTGCTGGACAAGACGCCATCGGAACCACGTGAGACCATCGAGCTCCGGGCCAGTAGGGAGACGAAACAGGCAGCAGCCGGAGAGACGATCCAAGACCAAATCAATGCTGCTATGAACGCGCTGGAGCAGCCTGCAGCTGCCGCTGCTGCAGCCGCGGGCATATCTAGCGGAGCGGCTGCGGCGGCTGGTGTGCTGACTGCTGTTGACGAGGATGAAGAGGGTGCCGAAGAAGCCCCGGTACCTAATGAGTTTGATTATCATTCTGATACCGCGGAGGAGTAGGGTGATTTGCGTGGGGTAATAGAGTGGCGGAGGAGATGAGCTGGTCCACCTAGCTGATATGTAATTGTTTGTTTGTCCTCGGAGTGACTAGATGGTAGAAAGTGGAAGGATGAAAGAAAGAAGTGGAGCTTTTCCTGTCTCCCCACATCCCCCGGATATTTCAGGCTGCAAACCACCCCCAATTTTTCCCCTGTGTGTTTTCAACTTTCCACCCCTTCTTTTTTGTCTGCCGGGGTTGAATGGTTTTGATAGCCGATTGATCCCATTTGGAACTGGCATATCACATGTATTTCTATTCGAGTTCTTACCACCTATACATTTCTGTCCTCGTATGATAATGTGCATTAAAGGAAATGCATGTTTCTGAAATCGAGTATCTTCTGCATACGGTATATTTTTGTTTTAACAAAGATTTGAGACAACATACAAATTTAATTTTCCCCACAAATATAATTTCGATACAAACACCTAAATAAATAAATAATGTAAAATCATTCACGAAGCTGAATTATCCAAACAGAATCCTCCATCCCACCATTCCTAATCTATACCTCATGCCCGAATCTAACTAGGTCCGTACATGTAGGTAACTACCTAGGTACATACCACCCTACCTGCTCACAATTTCACATGTTTCTTTGTTTTTCTTCCCCAAATTACTCCAGAAACAACCCATGGTCACGTGGCCGCGCGCTAAACCCCAAAGCCAACCAACCTCTTGGGAGCCTCGGCACCTCCTACCTATATGCGGTATGGCTTGAAATGCACGTCATGAGAGAGACACCAAAAACTCGGCAGCTGTGTTGGCGCCGAATCAAGATAGCAGCTTCAACGCAGCTGCGAGACAAAAAAAAGAAACAGGGCGGGCACATGGCGGGAGCATGTGACGTAGGGTAGCAAGTGGTACATGGTTCTCCATGGGGAAATGCGCGGAGCAGGAGGTACCTGAAATACAGGCTACAGACGGCCAGTGCAGGGGAATGATGCTATGATGTTATGATGCTCTGGGAGCTTGACATGTGAAACTGGGGCTGGTCCCGCCAACAGCAGCTGTGGGGCAGAAAGAGAGACGAAAGGATCAAAAGATTTAAAAGAGCGACAGAGAAAGGAATGACATGCGACAGCCGACAGCCAACAGAATTAGGAGAGCTTTGTTTGGAGCATCTGAAGCTGGGTGCTATTATTATGGGGGATTATTTGGAAATGAAAAAAGGAACACGGGCTTTATTTTTTATACCTAGGCAAATACTTTTATATTTTAACCGTGGATGATATAAAAGTAAAATCCGCCTCCATCTTATTCCCAACAATTTTTAGATTTATTTCATTGCCTCTCTCACTCGATTTTATATTTCTCTAGGAATTTTCTTTTCCATATTTCTAGATCTAGGCTTATTTAGCTGATTATTGTGTACTACTATTATACCTGTTAGTATTATTATAGAGGGTTGAGAATATGTCTGGAGTCTTCTCGACGGACGCTGTGGCGTCTCACAACAAGCCCGACAACCTTTGGATTATCGTCGACGAGGATGTCTACGATCTCACCAAGTTCCAGGATGAACATCCAGGTGGAAAAAAGAGTATGTGGTGCTTTGCATTTGCCTTGGGCTTTGTTTCTCTGCTTTAGTTGGCATATATATATGTATATATATGGTGCTCACTCCTATGATCTATTTTAGTCCTGCAGCGAGTCGCCGGAAAGGATGCCTCGAAACAATTCTGGAAATACCACAATGCTGGCGTTTTGAAAAAGTACAGCGCCCAACTTAAGGTTGGATCTTTGGATTCGAAGATAGTTGCGGCTCCACCATCCCCGCCTGCCACACCTCCAACGGAGGCTTCTTCCAATTCCGAAAAGGTCGTTGCATCCCGAAGTGTTGCACCGCCTACTGCTTTAGAGCCGTATGGTGACTTGGTGCCCTTTGCGGACCCCGCCTGGTACCAGGGTGTATGTCTTTATCCTTTTACTTATTCAGATCTAGCCCTTTTAAGATTACTTCACCTGTGAAAATGTAGCATTTTTGGCTAACAAATTGGTTTCCCACCTTGCCCTTTGACAGTACAACTCCATGTACTACAACGAGACCCACGCTGCTCTCCGTAACGAGGTTCGCGAATGGGTACAATCCGAGATCGAGCCATATGTCGATGAATGGGACGAGGCAAAGGCTATCCCCGAACATCTATACAAGCAAATGGGGGACAGAGGGTATCTTGCTGGATTGATGGGTGTGGCATATGACCCGGCTCTATCAAAGAACCAAGTAAAATGCGTGCCCCCGGAAAAGTGGGATTTCTTCCATGAAATGATTGTCACCGATGAGATCTCGCGCGCCGCCAGCGGTGGTCTCGTATGGAACCTGATTGGCGGCTTTGGCATCGGGTGCCCACCCGTTATCAAATACGGAAAGAAAGAATTGATCAACCGCATCCTCCCCGGTATCCTGGCTGGTGACAAGCGTATTTGTCTGGCCATTACCGAGCCGGATTGTGGAAGCGATGTCTCCAACCTTTCCTGCGAGGCTAAGTTGACACCGGATGGAAAGCATTATATTGTCAACGGTGAGAAGAAATGGATTACCAATGGTGTTTGGTCTGAGTATTTCACCACCGCTGTGCGGACTGGCGAGCCTGGAATGAACGGTATCAGTGTGCTGCTCATCGAACGGTCCGCTGGCGGAGTCAGCACCCGCAAGATGGATTGCCAGGGTATGTCGACTAGTGGTACCACATATGTCACTTTCGAGGACGTCAAGGTGCCTGTTGAGAATCTGATTGGCAAGGAGAACCAGGGCTTCAAGGGTAAGTAACCAACCACACCTTCAAAAAACCTTCCAAGTTATATCTCACTCTTATGAACCCCATTCTAACTCCGCTCGACCCTCCAGTCATCATGATGAACTTCAACCACGAACGCATGGGCATAATCATCCAATGCGTCCGCTTCTCACGCGTCTGCTACGAAGAATCCGTCAAATATGCCCACAAGCGCCACACCTTCGGTAAGCGCCTGATCGACCACCCAGTGATTCGCATGAAGCTCGCGCACATGGCGCGCCAGATCGAAGCCTCGCACAACTGGCTCGAGAACCTCATTTTCCAATGCCAGTCCATGGATGACACTGAGGCGGCCTTCCGTCTGGGAGGTGCCATTGCAGGGCTGAAAGCACAATCGACCACCACCTTTGAGTTCTGCGCGCGCGAGGCTAGCCAAATCTTCGGTGGTTTGAGTTATACACGAGGTGGCCAGGGGGGTAAGATTGAGCGGTTGTATCGGGATGTGCGCGCGTATGCGATCCCTGGTGGGAGCGAGGAGATTATGCTGGATCTTAGTATGAGGCAGAGCTTGAAGGTTCATCAGTTCTTTGGGATGAATCTGTAGGCTGTTTGGTTTATTTTCTTCAGATTCTTTTTCCCTTCTCCTTTTTTCTTGGGGGTGTTCATGTCATATGCAATTTTCATTTCATGTACATAAATACCCATTCATATTCATAGCTTTTCTTCTTTTTTATAGATATAAAGACCTTTTTGTGTGCCATAATCCCTCGCTTTTTTTTTTCATTTTGGGTATTTATTGGTTAGTTCTGTTGCAACAGTCAGTCTGCCTGGTGAAATATCCGTTCTTCAGCCTTGCTGTTTATTTTGGTATTGGATATGTATTTTGTGTCAGTATCTCATGTAGCTGTTTGGACGATAACATTTGCATCTAGCTATTTAAACATGTTATGGCTGTTGAGAAGTCTCCGCCCCTTTTACGGAGCCCTGTACCTAGGTAGGTAGTATTTAAATACCACGTGATTTATAAAAACGCGCTAATCCATATTTGGCTGTCCATCTACGGCTGCCCCAAACGCCGCAAGCGCATTCAATCAAACCTCCAAAGAAAGAATCTCGCTCAGCTTCCGCTCAGATCTATGCCATATCCCTTTCCCTATTTCCCATTCACGCCTGTTGAAGAAGGGCGTATATAAGACACCCGATTTTTGCCCTTCCTCTTTCATCTCGAGAAAGCCACTTCAAACTCCCCGATAGAGACAAGAGATACCCACGGTACGGCTGTTGCGCCTTTGGTCTAAGAACCAGACCTCAGCTTCAGAGCACCTAGAGCTTCGGGGGTTTGTGTTTCCATAGGTCGACGGAAGTACTGAGGTCGAAAATACGCACACTACACGCCCTTATTGTCTCCAATATTCTGATCGCAGCCACCTTCAACCAGCGACAAAAGGAAAAACGCAGAAAAACAACAAACGCGAAATCAGGGCGGCACGCAGTTACACAATGTCTAATCCGCCCAGCAAATTCCTCAGCGAAGACTTCGGGTCAGAGGAGGAAGATGATGACTTTAACCCCGCTCCCGTCGAGGATTCCGATGACGAGCGGCCGAAGAAACGGGAGGCGACATCCTACGATGATGTGGCGAGGGACGATAAGTCTGGTGTAGGTGGAGAGGACGATGAAGAAGATCAGGAAGAGGATGAACCTCCGCGGAGACAAGAGAAGGTTGGGGATAGTCATAATGGAGAGGAAGAGGATTACGGGGATGCGGATGAGGATGGTGGGGCCGGGGATGCTGGTGGTACGGAAGAGGAGGATGAGGAGGAGGATGAAGAGGATGAAGAAGATGAGCAGGCTGTTTCGGTAAGTCTAGTTGGACTTTGTTCTGGTCTTCCCCACTAGGTCATCATGAATAAGGAAAGAAAAGAAAGTGGTGTTGGATCGGGCTTACTGATGTTTATAATACTTATTATTATTTCTAGGGTCGGCCACGGAAACGTAGACGACGCGGAATCAATGCCTTCGTTGAAGTGGAGGCTGAAGTCGATGAGGAAGATGATGCCGAGGAAGATGAGGAGGAGATGGGTGATGGATTCGTTGCGGAGCACCCCGACGATCTCGACGCTTTACCCGTGGGCGCAGAGACTGATGATCGAAGGCATCGCGAGCTTGATAGGAAGCGGGATCTGGAAGCCACAATGGATGCTGAGAAGCAGGCACAGGCTCTTAAAGAGCGATACGGCAGAAACCGAGCGGCAGCAGCAGATCTGGTTGTTGTCCCGAAGCGATTGCTACTACCGAGTGTTGATGATCCGAGTATATGGGCAGTCAAATGCCGGCCTGGCAAGGAGCGAGAGGTTGTTTTCAATATTATGAAGAGAATCGAGGACCGCCCCCCGGGTTCTAGGAGGCCGATTCGGATCATGTCTGCGTTTGAACGGGGTGGAACTATGAGTGGATATATCTATGTGGAAGCCCGTAGGCAGGCGGATGTCATCGATGCCCTGGATGATATGTCGAACGTATACACCAAGTCGAAGATGATATTGATATCCGTGAAGGAAATGCCTGATCTTCTCAGGGTTACCAAATCGGAAGAATTGGTCCCTGGTGGCTGGGTACGCATCAAGCGAGGCAAGTATCAGGGCGACTTGGCGCAGCTCGAGGATGTTGAGACGAACGGACTAGACGTTACTGTCAGGCTTGTTCCTCGCCTGGACTACGGGTTAAACGAAGATATGGGCGCTCCCAACGGTGATGTGAAACGGAAGAGACCAGGCGTTAATAGCGCCGTCGCTCGTCCACCCCAACGGCCCTTCAGCGAAGCAGAGGCTAAGAAAAAGCATGCTAAATATCTGAGTGCTACTTCAGGACTTGGAGGGAAGACTTGGAGTTATCTTGGGGATAACTACGTTGACGGCTTCCTTATCAAAGAGATGAAAGTGCAGCATCTAATTACGAAAAATGTCAACCCACAACTGGATGAGGTCACCAAATTCGCCCGAGGAGCCGATGATGGCACTGCGAATCTTGATCTTGCTGCTTTGGCTGCGAGTCTTAAAAATACTACGACTGAAGATTCATATCTCCCTGGGGATACTGTTGAGGTTTTCCAAGGCGAGCAGCAAGGCGTTGTTGGCAGGACGGTATCCACTCGCGGGGATATCGTTTCCATTAAAGTTATGCAAGGCGAACTTGAAGGACAGCAGATAGACGTGCCGATCAAGGGACTGAGAAAACGCTTCCAAGAAGGTGATCATGTTAAAGTCATTGGTGGCAGTCGTTTCCGCGACGAGCTGGGCATGGTGGTTCGCATTAAGGATGACCGGGTTACCTTGCTCAGTGACATGAGTATGCAGGAAATTACGGTGTTCAGCAAGGATATTCGAGAGGCTGCGGATGCTGGTGTTGATGGGAAACTCGGCATGTATGATGTTCATGATCTAGTGCAGCTTGAGTAAGTTAACCTCCACTCTTCTCTATCTCTCTCCCTTAAAGAAGAAGGTGGTTTATTAATTATCTTTGCAGTCAAGCTACAGTCGGCTGTATCATCAAGCTTGATCGAGAATCGATGCGAGTCCTTGATCAAAACGGATCTGTCCGGAACGTCCTGCCGTCACAAGTCATGAATAAAATCCCCCAGCGCCGCAATGCCGTCTCCACAGATCGTAATGGCTCAGAGATCAGATGCGGCGATACAGTTCGTGAAGTTACCGGGGAACAACGAACTGGCGCCATTCTACATATCCACCGCTCATTCCTTTTCCTGAACAATAAAGACGCTGGTGACAATGCGGGTATTATCGTTACGCGAGCCTCGAATGTTACCACGGTAGCCACCAGCGGTGGAAGATTGGCTAGCCGGTCAGCTCCCGATTTCTCGAGGATGAACCCAGCCATCCAAAAAAATGGAATGAATGGCAGCGGAATGCCACCTCCCAAGTCATTTGGTAGGGATCGAACTATTGGCAAGACTGTTACGATTCGAAAAGGCCCATTCAAAGGTCTGCTAGGTATTGTTAAAGATACAACTGATGCTCAGGCACGGGTTGAGTTGCATTCGAAGAATAAAGTGGTTACGGTCGACAAGGATATGCTCTCCGTAAAAGAGTACGTAGCTACTTTCCCTCCAGCTAAATTCTGTGCGATACTGACAATACACGTAGTCCTATCACTGGTGCTTCGATTGATCTCTCCAGATACGGTGGTAGAGGCGGTGGTGGAGCCGGCCGGGGCCGTATCCCGTACGGTGGCTCTGCGGCTCCCCCTGACTGGTCAGGAAGTCGAACACCTGTGGCTACAAACGACTCCTCGCGCACTCCTGCATGGCGTTCTTCTTCCTCACGAAGTGAGTGCTTCTTCCCCACTCCGTTTTAAACAACTTAGTACAGTTCCTAACATATCCAATAGCGCCGGCCTGGAGTTCCGCAGCAGCAAGCGGCGGCCGAACCCCAGCATGGAAAGCAGATGGTTCCCGCACATCAAACCCCTACGACGGCAACCGAACCGCATATGGCGGTGCCTCATTCGGCGGCGGCCGCACCCCTGCCTGGACTTCCGGGACAAAGACCCCATACGACTCCAGCTCCGGCTTCAGCGGCTCCTCAAACTCCGGCTTCGATGCTTTTGCCGCTGGCTCCCGAACGCCAGCGCATCCTGTCGGCGGCTCGCGTACACCCGCCTGGGCGCCCGGATCCGCAGCTCCCCCACCTGTTGGGAATAGTAGCGGAAGTAAAGGCGGCTATGATGCACCTACCCCCGGTGCTGATTATTCCGCACCCACACCTGGCCCCTATGGTAGCGCTCCGACACCCGGTGCCACTGCTGCAACGCCACGCGGCTGGGCGGACAATGCACCCACGCCTGGCGCCATGCATGCGCCGACGCCGGATGCTTCGGGATACTCTGCCAAGCGCTCCGGTGAGCTGTACGATGCTCCAACCCCTGCTGCCATGTCTATGGGCGGTGGGAGACCGTATGATGCCCCTACTCCGGCGATGGGGATGGGTATTCCGGCTACACCTAGTGCGGGCGATGATGGCGGGCCTAGATATGAAGAAGGCACGCCGAGTCCGTGATTGCGATGTTAATGGAAGTGTGCTTTGGGGCCTGGTATTTCTTAACCTTTTTTTAGGGGATGAGTGTGTGATTAGTTGGGTTTTTTGTTTTTCCCACGTCTTGTACTTTTTTTCACACTTGTTTTATGACGTGGTGTCAGATATATCTTCTTTCCTATTTCTTTTCACTTCTTCCTGTTTTTCTCGTCTACATAGCATGGAACTAGGGTATACAAGTATTTCTGTTTCTCTCCCTATCCTCCTTTTTTCCTTTTAGCGTTCTCTTTGTACTGCTTTATTTAACCGCTCTGGTATCTTCTTCTGCTTGTGTGTTGCCAATAAATGGGGCAGCTGCTTTGGTCATTTGGCTTTTGTAAAGTGAAGGAGAAAAAAGAAAATTTTGATTAAAATGTAGCTTGATATAGATTGTCTTCATTTTCCCCTATGTTTTCTATTCTATCTTCGGCATGGCTATGGGGTAGTTCAAATATCAATTGATGCTGATGTTTGGTCTGTTTGTTCCAAGATCTGATAAGCTTTCTGCTGCTTCCCCACCAAAGTCAAAAGCTCCAGAAGAACGTCGTAGAAAATATATCAAGAACACGACACCAGGCTGACATATTTCTGCGGGACTGTTGAAGCATTACTTCTATAACTGACATATTCCAGGTTCTTTCTTAATTCCCCACTACCTGCTCCTCCTCCTGAGCAGTTAAGAAAACCCCGCCCCGCCCTATCCAGGCAAAACATTCCGGTGGTTGCGGTGAAGCTCTCTAGGTACCCACCAAACCACCTACCTATTACGTTCAAACCTAAAACCTCAATACAAATCAAAAGAAATGTCGGACACTGAGACAGGCCCAAGCAAGGAAGCCGTCACAGAGCGCGAGCGAGAAGATCGCGAACGCAAGGAAAAAGAACAAGCAGAACAAGCCGCGCTGCCGTACAAGTGGACGCAGACGATTAAAGATGCCGATGTGACGATTCCCGTGGCGGCAAATATCAGAGGACGGGATTTGCGAGTTGAGTTGAACAAGACCAAGATCTTCGTGGGCATTAAAGGCGGGGAGACGTTTATTGATGTATGGACGACATGGATTACACTCATGTTTATAATATGTGCACATTCTCACGTCCTTTTTTTCTCTGACTTTTGCATTGAAATAGGGTACATTCCCACACCCCATCCACGTCGACGAATCGACTTGGACCCTCGAGTCCACTTCCCAACCACCCGGCAAAGAAATTGCTATCCACCTTGATAAAATTAACCAGATGGAGTGGTGGCCGCACATCGTCACATCCGCGCCACGCATTGATGTATCGAAGATCACGCCGGAGAATTCAAAGCTAGGAGATTTGGATGGCGCGACGAGGAGTATGGTGGAGAAGATGATGTATGATCAGCGACAAAAGGAGATGGGGAAGCCGACGAGTGATGAGCAGAAGAAGATGGATATGTTGAGGAAGTTCCAGGAGGATCATCCAGGTCAGTTTCTTTTTAACTTCTGTTATACCTTTTTGGTTATTGTTTTTTTTTTTTCTTTCTAGGAAGTTATTAATTGCTGACGACTTCCCTTTGCTCTGGTGTAGAGATGGACTTTTCCAACGCGAAGATTGGCTGAATGCAATTATACCATTAAATGGTATAAAGTACCAAATGCGCAAGCGAGATTTGGAAGGCAGAAGTAAATTGAAAAGCACTTGTCAAATTTAAATTAGTTAATGTCTAGGTCTGCTAATATTGAGATGGGGCGGATCTGGGTGAGACGTTATGTAAATGAGTAAGTAGGAAAGGGAGTATGAAGGCACCTTATCCATCACATATTGTTTTCCCTTTTTGAATATGGTGGATATTTAGAGAGCTGGTATTGGAGATACGAACATGCAATGATTTGAGAACAATCAATGGAAATTCTGTGACGATTATACTACAAACAACACATGGAATAGCTACTAGAAAACGGGATCCAAAACTAAATGATAACCAACCTACTCCGTATCGAGGTAGATGATACGCTCATTTATCCTTGCGCGCCTAATTCTGATCGTATTGCACAGAGGGAAGTAGTCTATATACATAGGGCTGGTATCTAATCATTTAATAATACATATATGTACCCCGCAGGGTCGCCAGAATGAAAGGAAAATGGTATTCCAACATACATCCAACAACATAACGAAGCCTCGGGTTCATCAAAGCTGGAGGAAGCAGAACAGCATGCAAATATCATCCCATATCACACCTAACCCTACTCCGGGAGTAGCACGATTCCGGATCCTAATTATCTTCACCAACCCCCTTCCATCTTCTACTCCCCCTCCACACCCTCATCCCTCAACCGAAGATGATAGGTCCGCAACAACTCCTCTGTCATTTCGCTGGGACACTTAACCAGCAAATCTTCTCCCTTACCAGACTTCGGGAACGCAATGACATCCCGCACACTCTCCTTGCCCAACATGACTGCTACTAATCTATCGAATCCCAGTGCAATGCCAGCATGCGGGGGGCACCCGGCCCTCAGCGCCTCAAGCAAGTGCGCAAAGTCAGCAAGTCTCTCGGCGGGCATTTTAAGGATGTCGCGAAGTATGAATTCCTGGACCGCTGCAGAGTGGATACGTCGACTTCCACCGCCTAGTTCGACGCCGTTGAGGACCAGATCGTAGTGGTCTGCGATTACCTTCGTCGGATCTGTGAGTAGAAGGGATACATCTGACTCGCGCAGGGGTGCTGTGAAGGGGTGGTGTGTAGATGCGATTCCCGCCGCACCTCCTTGGCCTGGTTCGGAATCGATGGCGGGGGAAAACAGGGGGAAGTCTCTGACCCAGAGGAAGTGGAAGCCTGCAGGGGCGGGTGTGAAGTTGGCTTCCACGGCCGCTTTGTGGATTTCCCGACGGAGGTCGCCTAGTGGGGTTGAACCTCCAGAAAACGGCGCGTTTTTACGAGCTTGAATTATGAGTAGGTCTCCGTCCTTCATGTCTAGTTCTTGCTCGAGAACCCATGTAGCTTCGAATCCAAACGGTTGGAGTCCTGAGAGGGGCTTTCTAGAGTCGTAAACGAAGGCACCAGGCCCACCTTCGGGGTTGTTGTGAAAGCTACTCGCTCCAGGGGAGTCCAGGAATGAATTGACGAATTTGCGCATTTCGTCTGGGTCCTCGTTTCCTTCTAGTTTCATGGCTTCGACGGCTGGGTTATGTAGTGGGCTTATTTTACTGATGAGGTCGACGGGAATCATGTGTTCGATCCGCTTGATCTCCATGCCAATTCGTACATCGGGCTTGTCTGATCCGTATTTGGCCATGGCATCTTCATAGGTGGTTCTTGGGAAGCTCTCTGACGGCAAGGATTCCGACATTAAGGAAGACCATAGTTTCTTCACAGCAGCTTCAATTATTGCCATCACATCTTCCCCAGTTGCAAATGACATTTCTAAATCGAGCTATTCAGATGAGTTAGATATATTTACCCAAAGCTTGAAAGGGTGTCGGGGTTGAGTACCTGCGTAAATTCCGGCTGTCTATCTGCCCGTAGGTCCTCATCTCTGAAACAACGCGCAAATTGGTAATACCTCGGGATGCCGCTAGCCATGAGTATTTGTTTGTATTGTTGCGGGCTCTGTGGGAGTGCGTATGCCAACCCACGCCTTCTCGTGGGAACTAGAAACTCCCTTGCGCCTTCAGGGGTGGATTTGAATAATATAGGTGTTTCGATTTCTACAAAAGGTGGCTGGGACTCCTCCAATGTTTCACGTAAAACATTTCTAGCTCGTGCACGGAATAGCAGTGCATCACGAAGCTTGCTATCTGTTCGGATCTGCAAATGCCTCTTTTCCGCGGGGAAAACTGTATCCGAGGTCATGATGATGTCCTTGGGAAACTCATTAAGACAGTGTATGTCCTCCAGAGCAATCTCTATACTATCAGCCTTGGCTTCCTGCTGCTCCCCAGCTGCCTTTTCCTTTGAGCTAGCTTGTTTTTGTTGTACTACTCCTTGCACTACCACTGGACTGTTTGCTTCAATGGACTTCAGCTTCTCAAAAGATTTATCTTTTGCAAAGGCTATGATCTGAACATTGTGTGACAGGGTTGGATCTGTTAGACGAACAAAAGCCATCTTCTTCCCCATATCAATCCGTTTCCCTAGGTAGCCATGGAGCACAACTTGCTTCCCCGACACCGGATGTTCTGTAAGTGATCTAAGGTCGACTGTGGCAGCCGGGAAGTTTACTATACAGAGGACATATCAAATTAGTCAAGATTTCTAAAAAAAAAAAATGCATGATATTACAACTGAGCTAGATGTTTTCGTACTGGACTGCTTGTATTCTTCAAGATAGGGGCGAGATGGTGGAGGACAATGAGAGCTCTGCTGGCACGTCCAACTTCCGCCATGAAAACTTCGGGCGTATCCAGAGGCACAACTTTGTCTCCGAGGGTACCCGACTCGAATTCCTCGTATATAGTTTGATATTCCAAGGTAGCTTTGACGCCGTACGGCCGCAATCTGCAGGGGACGCAAAGAAAGCTGGGTGGGAAGCATCACGGCGTCGGGCACGGCCAATTGAGATCCAAAAAGGAAATGTATGAATCTAAGTGCACTGAATTGCCCCTAGATGACCTTCAAAGTTAGAGGGGGAGAATGTTGGCGCAATTCGCATCCCTCTAAGCAGTAATTCTCTGGCATCGTTAGTTGATATTGATATATATTTTGTTGCGCCGAGTTGTTTGACAGATGAGCAAACATTGCCATTTGTGCCAAGACTTCACACACCATAAAAATCTCAAGAACTTTCAAACTGTTCGTTTTCTTCTTTTTCTTTTCTTTCTCCATCCTTCCAAGTTTTGAACAAGTGAGTCTTCCATCTCTGAAATGATCCCAAATAGCTAGATTCGTTGAAAGCTATATGACTCAGACGTATAAATGCTAACATATCTCTTTTGCCATAGATGATGAAAGCCTAGCGTGTACCATATGAACAATGTACTCTCCTCCCCTCTGGCCAGTGTAGCTCTCCATCCCTTCGGGGAGGGCTTAAGTGGCTTACTGGTTGGAGGTTGGATGGGGAGATGATATCAGCGTTCGGCACATCCTCCTTGTTACTTTGCGGACGCGATGAAAAGGCATCTCTGACCAACAACTCTTGGAAGGTGTTTATTTGCTCTAGTTACTCCCCCCTTTTTTCTTCTTCTTATCCTGTTGAGCAGGAATTTCTCTATTCGTCTACCCCTTTTCTGTATACCATATTTTGCCTGTGGGCGATTGACTTTGTTTGATGTGAATAAATGAATAGATAGACTTTATGATCCACATTCAATCTCAGACGTCAAATTATGTTTTGTTCACGCTCCAGCTAGGAGAGTTTGCGCTCTTTACTGATATAATAGCCTAATCTGCACACACTGAACATGTTGTTCAAGTGCGATAAGAGGGCGTACTCTAATAAGGCCATTGTATATGTACATATCATCTATCTATAGTAATACATTGCTTTCAACAGAAAGAACAAAAGAGTTTTTCCCAGCTGATAGGCTTCAGCTTGCTGAAGATACCCACCTTCGTGAACATATCAATGCTCCCTCCACGTAGATTTCCTCGCAACCATATACTCCCGGCCCTTAATAGCCTTGTAGATGCCCCAGAGTCCACCCAGAGGACGAATGGATTTCACCCAATGGCTCCAAGACTCCTTGATCTCCTTCCTTCCAGCTTCAACATCAACTGCAACTTTGTCATACACACTTGGTAGTGACTGGGCATGATACTTCTGTCTCAAATCATCATACCATTTCTTATCGAACTGTTGCCAAAAATCTTCCTGCGTGTAATAAGTATGGGCATAAAGCCACTTCATTCCACCGAACTTGTGAAGCAGTTGCTGCTCTAGCTCTCTGTTTTTAGAGATGAATTCTTCATAGTCTGCAGGCCCAAAGCCCCAAAGGCCAATATTTAGCATGTTCTTAGGGGAAGACCCTTCTATTTGGTCCGAGTGCGGGTGCATTGTAGGCTGTGGGGATTGTTTTAGTGGGCACAGCCATAAGGGGAAGATCCCAAAGGCTTCGCTAGTGTAGTCAACGAAGGATTCTGCGGTTGAATATGGCAAGGCCAAGTCCTGGACGATATATCGACTCGATTCCGAGCTGGCATGGAGCGCCCGGTAGAGCATACGGGTATGCAGGAAGTCATCCAGGAACCAGCGGGTGAGCTTGTTGAAGGGGAAACTGAAATAATCAAAGGCGGAGGTACCAACCCAGAATCCGCCGCGGTCGTACCGGAAAAGATATTCGGCCAGCGGAATGTATTCTGTCAATGGAGAGGTCGCGTTCTGGGTCTTGTCCTTCACATGTAGGTAATACCACGGATCTGTCGTGCGGCTGAAGGTCTGGGCCTGGACATCTGCAGGCTTTTCATTTGTCATTGTACCGGTTACGATCACACCATGATCTTTGGAGAATAGAATGCCATCGACATAATCGTTGATGGGGTTATGCGTTTCCTCTTCCACGAGTTTTATTGTGTCGGCAACGCTTCTTCTAGGATGATATGTCGCCTTAACATACTTCGTTGCAGGAATTAGCTGGAGCTCTAAAAGGGTTGTAATTCCAAGTGTCCCGACAGCACCAGCAGCGCCACGGAACAGATCTGTATTTTCTGTTTCCGATGCAGTTATGATATCTCCATTTGCTAAGACCATCTCGACAGAATTGGTCGTGCGATCGAAGAACCCATGTTTGAAAGAGCTGCTCTCGCCTGCTGTTCCAGCATATCCTCCACCAGCGGTGATCCCAGGGAATTCCATGACTACCGGGGGTACCAATCCGAATGGCAAAGTGGCTTCCACCAGGCGATCCATGGGCACGTTTGGCTCAACCAGCGCAATTTGCTTCTCCACGTCGACCTTCAGAACATTGGACAGATCACTTATATCTACAACGCGATTATGGCGTCGGGGTCGCGTGCTGTTTGTCGAGCCATGTTGGACACGGAAAGCCTCCCCATTTTGATAAAACTGGCGGACAGAATCGGCTATTCTCTCAACTGAACGATTGTGCTGGTCCATTGACAGGCTGGAGTAAGCTCTTATCGCTCGCAATCCAGATGGGGTGGCCTGTTTGGAGAATAGAAACAATGACATAGCAGCAAAGCTACCGCCGATATTCAAAGAGGCTGAATAGAAACATAGCTGAGGAACAAATGCCACTCTGACCGAGCAGCGGGAAATCATTTGTCCCAATCGAAAAAGGGGGAAAAGGGTATTAGGAAAATGATGAAAAAGAAAATAAAGGAGAAAAATGAACGCCTCCCTTATTATATAAACCGAAATGTTCTACTCCTATACAATTGCTCGTGAATTCAATGTCAAAATCACAAAGATCAAGATGGAAATTTTATGGAAATAGGGCTAGTTGGGTCAGGTGACTCTGTGCTTTTTCGCGATTTCTTTTTCAGCTTGCCTACAGTACACTCATTGAACTGCTGCAAGTCTTCTCCTTTTCCTTCGAGTTACGTTTTTGAAGTGGGGATAATAAGCCATCAATTGTGTAAATACAGGCAGAATTTTTCGATGCAATGTACATTGTACATTACAATATATATCTTTCATTTTCCCGCTCCGAAGGTCAGCCCCCACTGCGCCTTGGTATCATCTAGTTACCGTCGCTGAAATGGGATTATCGGGCTATTGCGGATGATTCTGCCGTTTTCGCAAGGAATATTAAGAAGGAAATAGAGTGCGGCTGATTTCTAATATAAACTACAGGTTGCCAGTTTATGAGTGCACGGAGTGCACGGAGTGACAAACATCAGATCCGCGCAAACAATGCAAGAAGCAGATACAGCAGCGAATAACGTATAGCACGGCATTAGTGAAAGAAGTGGATGCGAATAATCGCTCACGGCAAATACAAGAGCGCAAGGCTTAATGCCTTCGTCTGCAACCACAGTTTCGCCATGTACCCATGCCTCTCTGTTGGGATTTAGCAATTGGTACGGATGATTCTGAAGTGGAAACCCGCTTTTTTGCAACGTGCGGCAGGATATTTGAAGGCTTCCCCGCACTTAAAACAGGATGCCCCACGGCCAGGACGAGTCATCGGATACATCATACATCATAAAATTATTAATAATACGAGAACTTTCAATTTCAAGGCTATGAAAAGCTGCTGAAGAATCATTTCCCCAAATAGGCTTTGGAAAAAAACAACTAAATACTGGAACTGCTGACGCTTTTGTTTTCGCTTTTGTTTCTCATGTGGAAGTAGATCCTTCGGTCGCTGTTCTGGAAGGAAGGACAATCAAAATTTAGTTTTTAATAACTCAGGACATCCCTTTTATCATTCATCGGAGAAGCTTTTTCATTTTCTACCTAATTCCATTCTCTCCAGCGCCTTAAACCTTAAACGAACCTTTCTAGCCATATTCATTGGACACCAGCCATGTCCATCTCGTCTGCTGATGACAGGGCTCTTCGGCTCCGCAAACTCCACGTCCCTGGCACTCCTCTCGTTCTTGCAAACATTCATGACCCTCCCACAGCAGAATTTGTTGCCTCAAACCCTTCGTGTCCGGCCCTAGCAACTGCCAGCTACTCCATCGCAATTGTCCATGGCCTCGAAGATGATGCTCTAGATCTGGACACGAACTTGGCTGCCGTCAAGCGCATTATCCCGGTTGCGCTCCGGCACAACAAACCCATCACTATTGACCTGCAAGATGGTTACGGGGCGCGACTGGAGGAGGCCATTGAGGCCATCGTCGGGGCCGGTGCTTCCGGGTGTAATCTCGAGGATCACGACAACGAGACAGGTCAGCTCTTTCCATTTGACGTAGCGCTAGATCGGGTCCGTCGGGTTCTTGCCACAGCATCAAAAGCGGGTGTTCCAAATTTCGCGCTGAATGCGCGCACTGATGCCATCCTTTTAAACAATGATGTCGACGAGGCAATTCGGCGGGGTAAGGCGTTCTTGGATGCTGGTGCCACGACAGTGTTCGTCTGGGGAGGTCAGAAACGTGGTGGGTTGGCTAAGGATGAGGTGGTTAGGATTTCCAAAGAGCTGGGCGGGCGCATTAACGTGATTGCTTGGCCGCATGGGTTAAGCGTGCAGGAGTTGGCGGATATTGGCGTGGCAAGGATTAGTGTTGGGCCACGGTTATGGAGAAGTGCAAATTCCGGATTTGAAAAGGCTGCGAAGGACTTGCTTGGTGAATATGAGGCTATGAAGGTGACACGGAAGTAGGAGAACGGAGTGGCTTTTAAGGGATTATTATGTACGGCAACTTAGAGGCGTGGCGATGGTGATGTCCATAAGATATTTTGGTTAAATCCTAGCTGTAAATTGACTGGTCTAAGTCCTTATTATTATAGAATATCTCATAATCGGGTTTCTCTTCGCACGTACGTACAAATACACTACTCTTTCCCTCGCACACCATACACACCACGAGCACCTCGTAGAGGCGGGCCGTATTTTCCTTATTTGTCGGACTCTAACTCTCCCTCCAACTCTTAACTGGTCAAATCACTCTAATCATAATAATTAGCCTACCATAACTCGTAGTGATGGCGGCTAGTAATTTCTGAAATGTGATTTGTGTGAGTTGCGCTACAAGACGTGCACCGTCTGTGTGCTAGATAATATGCCAAAAGTTGAACATGGTGCCAGAATGGTTTCTAAAATTGAAAACATGATCGACTTGGGCGGAATGACTTTCAACTCTAACCCTATAGGGTCGAACCGTGATCTTGGGAATAATCTTAACCAGCATTAAAAATTTCTTTAACCATGTTCAACTACGCTCGACTGACCATTCCGTTTTTTATCAGACGATTCCCGCTGAATGCCATTATTTCCCTGTGTGGGGGAATCTCGTCGTGCCCATTCAGGCGGGGCACCTGAGGACTGTGCTCCCTCTTCCTGCGTCCATGGATCACTCCGGACAATAGTCTCTTGGACAACCGTTATTTCCTTGGGACGGACATTCGTCCCTGTGCTAAGAATGTACTCGTCGCTGCCCCAGGCATTGGTGCCGGGAATGGAGAGTGGATGCTGGGCCTTTTTGCGCGCCTCTCGTGTATTGCTCTGTTTGTTACTCGAGAGGCCATAGGGCAGTGAATGCCGACCAGCGGAACTGAAGAGGACGTTGAGCTTTGTGTAGCGCAAGAATCTTAGCATCAATGGGTGGATTATGGGGAGGTTGGAAACGGCGATTGCGACGAATGTTTCGCGACATGCCCATCTACTGCCGACGATAGCGCCTTCGGGGCCGGACTAAAAGGCACAAAAGGGGAGGTTAGATTATGGGTTTACGTTATGTTGTGGGCTGGCTTGTATTTTCTCCTTTCTCCTTTTTTGTTCTTCTTTCTTTTTTCCTTTCCTTTCTTTGTGGACTTACTGAGACAATGCTCACGGCACGGATAATTGCTGCTACCATCACGAAAGCAGCTCCGCTGAACAGTCCCATCAATGTGATCTTCTTGCGCAAGCTGATGTTCACCTTCCATAGTAGCTATTGTGGGGAAAAAAAAGAGAAGCTGGATCAGTCGACTTTCAATAGTGAAGGGAGGATAGGAAGAGAGGTATATATGGGCTTACCGGAAGAGGAATGGAAAGCAGGTAAAAATCAGTAAGAACATTTGGAATGACTACAATAAGCACTGCAAGCTTGGATACCGTTAATTGGCAAATATCTGACATATTTAAAGTGAGTAAATTGTTCGTCTCAAAGCCTCTTCGAAGCGTGGAAAACTTACTGCCGGGATCAGGATGAATCTGCCAATATCTTGATATTGGTCGGCATGGGAGGATAAGGCATAAAGCAACCATAATGTATGACAATCCCAAGATCACATACGAGATGCGCACGCGGTTCGGTAGGTTCATTAATCCACTCCTAAAAGTCATTGCACGGTTAGCATCGCCATCGCCATCATTGTTGAGCCTCTACTGATCCGTCTAGATTCAATAATGGAAATCACGCACGTCAACCTGGAATAGAAGATTGCTACACAAAATTTCACTAGCCACAGGATGAGCGCATAAAAGGACCAGCCTATAACCTGAATTTTGGATCCTGCAACTCTTTTAGAAAATTCGAGCGAATTAGGATCCAGGGCTGCCCGCTCTTCTGGCGTCATATAACTGTTCGTGAGGCCATCATACGAAGCAACGACGACATGTGCAGCTACGGTTTCCAGTATAAAAACAATCTAGTATTGAGAGACAAATGGTTAGTTAGCTGGGTCACGCCAATGCATTCCGCCTCGCGCGATTGGATTCTATTTCCAAATGATGGAAAAGATTATGATAACTCACCCCAGCTAAAGGCATCAGATAATCATCCACCTGGAAATTCGAAGGCCCAACAATGGACCATCGGGCATATATCCGCACAATAATGAATGCAATGCCGAGGGCAAGAAGAGTGAACCCTTCAACGTCCGCCGCCATTTTCGATTTTTGCAAATGGTGAGCCCCACGAAACAGGCCTCACGCAAAAAACTTGACAGAGAACAGTCGGGGCCTTAAATATACTGATGAGAGTGCTGCCCATGGGCCGTGGCATTCTAGTTTTGAAGGAAAGAGAAAATTTGCTGATCTCTCTCCTGACATTTGCAAGTAGAGTTTCGATTATCATTATGCTAAATTAGTGTCTCTGGGGTAGGGAGACAAAAACCAACTTTACTAGGAATTTCCTAGTTTTTGCGCTTCTTGATTAACAAGGGGTTAACGCTTTCAGGGCTGATTAACATTCGTCATGGATGATGGCTCTCTCGCGAATAAATGGTGTGAAACAAGTCGCACAAGGTTCATTTAAAACCAACGTTAGTTAGTACCATTTGATGACCCGCAAATTTCAGACACACAGCAGCAATTCTTCAAGTTCACAGGCTCCATCTGAGCCTGAAGAGATCGGAACCAAAATAGATCATAAGTTCTCGGTCCCTTCTTCCTTCCTTGACTCCTCGGACGCCGGGGAAACGTTTCGTGATGCAGTTAGAACGAAAAGCCCTGCCAATTAGTGCCTCACACATTTCTTTTGTTTGTAAAAATAACAATACCGAGGGCTTACGCGAGAAGGATGCTTCGGCCTACAATCTTGCAACTAGTAAACGAAGTGGTATTGATACCTCAAGGTTTTGAATAGGGCCTGAGCCTGCGTTAATTTTCCCCATACGACCGACACCTCCTACTAGCCCCAGATAATAGGCTTTTAATGTATGGGCAATAATCGTCACCTAATCTGAAAATCACCGAACTTATTAAATAATGGTTTGAGAACGACCGTTTGGTATGGGTCTTCGTGTGCTCGCAGCAAATGGAGACCCTCGTTTGGGAGGTTAAGTGGTGTTCCGCCGACAAAACATACCCGGCCTTGGCCCTTCACATTTATAAATCGTCCCGGATTTAAAAATTTCGTCCGCCCTGCCATGCTAAAATAAGTTAAGCAGGTGGCATTTGTGGCTGTAATTAAGTTTTGATGAGGTGCGTCAGTGTGCAAGTGCACGTTATCATGCCGTGCACGACTAGCAGCAATTAGGGTTAGGGCTAACTGCCAAGTCGGAGCTCCGCTGTTTTGGCCTACCCCCTATTTATTTAACCTTAAACGCAAGTAGTAGTGTCGCAACCTCGGATTCTGGGAATATTATTACTTAGACGCCCCACGGGCCACCGGTTACGGGAACCATTCATGGACTGATCCATCTTATGCGGGCGAAGGATTTTATTAGTGGTGGGATGAATTTTGTCGTCCAATGAATTTCGTGGTTATTTTTCCCATGACAATTGTTTATTCCTCTGCTAGTTTCCTGCGAAGTGTGCGAGGAAAATAATATTTCCCGTAATTCCAGAAGATTTATCTCCCCCATCATAATGATAATTGATCAATAGTGAAGCCAGCAGGGAACCCTCAGGCTCCAGAACAGCAGCGCTGTAACGTTACGGCGATGGCGCTCTGCTCCATCATCCTCAATGATCAGCCGAAAGTCCCTCCCACTAGCTAACCAAGCCCCTCCTCAACATCCCTCTTCTCCACATGAAATCTCACTGCGTTTCTGCAGGACGCTGCATACTAGTGGACGCATGACTTCGTTAATAGGTGGCTAGTTACCAACAGTCGGCCTTCAGAGATCAAACAGTCCTCGAAGCAAACCAATTCTTATATCTTCTGAAGAAAACGAGAAAAGAAAAAGAAGAAAGCGGTGGTAGAAGTTGAAATCATGACATCCGTTTTTGACTTCATTGTTGTTGGCAGTAAGGTTACCAACCCAACACTCTGCTAAGCAGTTTGAGCTAAAATCGGAGTAAAATAGGTGGCCCAGCTGGCAGTGCCGTTGCCTCAGGACTTGCTGGCGCTCCTGGGAATCCGAAAGTCCTCCTTCTCGAAGCCGGTGACAATATCGATGATAAGAGCCTGCGCGTCGACGGACAGCGATGGTTGACTTTTCAGAACAAGAATATGAATTGGGGCTATAAGACTGTGCCTCAAGAGTATTGCAACAACCGTGAACTCGATTACTCTCGGGGACGCGGGGTCGGAGGCTCCAGCACCATCAACTTTGGTGTCTACAGCGTTGGTGCCCGAGACGACTACGACGAATGGGCAAAGATCGTAGGAGATGATGCTTTTAACTGGGAACACATCCAGGCCCGTTTTAAGAAGCTAGAGACGTTCCACAGCGAAGTTCCAGCTGGTGTTGATAAAAAATATGCCGCTCCCAATGCTGCTGATCATGGCACATCGGGCCCCCTTCATGTCGGATTTGCTGCGGAATGGGAGAGGGATATCGTGCCCACACTTGACATGTTTGAGCAGGCCGGATTTCCATTAAACCCAGACCACAACTCTGGTAATCCAATTGGGATGTCTGTGCTGATCAATTCGGCACACAAGGGTCTGCGCTCTACCGCGAAAGATTTATTGGAACGCCGGTCACAGAACCTGACAATAATCGCTAATTCACCTGTTCAGCGTGTCATCTTAGAAGGCAAAAAGGCTGTAGGCGTAGAGGCAAATGGCACGCGATGTAAGAATATTGATTCCAGATTCTTGCCTTTAGAAATATTTAGTTCACAAACCAATCACGGGCTAGCTAATTTAACCTTTATTAGATCTGGCCTCTAAAGAAATCATCCTCTCAGCAGGCGCACTAGACACGCCAAAGATTCTGATGCATTCAGGTATTGGCCCAAAGGCACAGCTGGAAGAATTCAACATTCCCGTCGTGATTGATGCCCCTGCCGTAGGCCAAGGTCTTCGAGACCACTACTTTGTTCCGCTCATCAACACGGTGGCCGGCACCAACAATGATCGTCGTTCTTTCTACGGTGATAAGAAGGTCATGGACGAAGCCCTTGAACAATGGAAGCGCGATGCCACTGGCCCCTGGTCTAAATTCGCCTGCGAGTGTGGCGTAGGCTGGTTCAAGATCGACGGACTTACACAAACGAAGGAGTTCCAAGACCTCCCATCGAATGAGCAGGATTATCTTCAGAAAGAAACCGTCCCACATTATGAAATCTTAACTCATTTTCCCGTCCATTGGTTCGTCCCGAATTTCCCGGACACGGCTCTCGATTATACCTGTCTGCTTATCTTCCTCTACAACGCCCAGGCCCGCGGCGAGGTTACATTGCAGTCTTCGGATCCGAACGAGCCTCTGCGCATGGATCCAAAATTTCTCTCACATCCATTTGATCGTCGTGCCGCAATTGATTCACTCCGTGATGCATTCCGCATTGCCAAACATCCTGCTTATATAAAGGACAAGTTGGCTGAGTTAGCCGCGCCCAAATCTGATTCTGACGAAGATCTGTTGGAATACTGGAAGCAGAACATCTCATCTAGCTGGCATATGAAATGTACCGTGAAGATGGGCAAGGCCGGAGATGCCGATGCTGTTGTTGATAGCAATTATCGCTTGATGGGCATCGACAGCCTTCGCGTGGCGGATATGAGTGTTATCCCTGTGCTGCTTAGCGGACATATCCAAGCCGCAGCATATGTGACTGGGTCTACTTGCGCGGAAAAGCTTATCAAAGAGTATAATCTTGCATGAGAAGGTATTGTACATCATATGTACCGGAGGGCATCAGCTCTGCTTGTTGCCCCAATTGGTAATGGGCTGCGTGGATATTCGTGGATACTGAGTCGAATACAAGGCACATTTCTCCTGGGCTGAACGCCTGGATAAGTTTTGTTATTCATGCTGTCATCATCGAAGACAATATTTATTATGTATGTAAATGAATGTCGGGAGCCGTAGGGCCTGTAAATAGTGCTAAGAACCTTTACGAACGAATATAAACAAAGTCAATTTGATCAAGCCGTTATGTAAAACTCCATGAATCTCGCGTGGCACAAAAGGCAAAAAGAAATCAAAAATCAAAAATCGTTTTTAATGCGCCAGTCTTCTTCGTTTCCCCTCCTTTTAAGAACGTGCCCTCCACCTTGAACCCGGAAAATGATAAAGGTTGTAAGCGAAGTCGGTGTGAGTTGTATCCATACATATATATATCAGACTAAGGCCTTAAGACCTTTTTCCAGAACTCGCTCCGGCTCATCTTATTCCCCCAAAATAACCTTCTTCAGAACCTCCCGCTCTCCACTTTCCTCTACCAACCCTCTAAATACCCCATTATCAATCTGCATCAAATCTTTAGGTGCCCCAAATTCCACCGCTTTGCCCGCATCCATGACCAAGATACGGTCAAAATCAGCAATAGTGCTAAGTCGATGTGCGATAACAAGCAATGTTGTTGAGTTGCGTCCAAACTCAGAGCGGATGGAACGCTGAATTAGCGTGTCAGTGGCCATATCAACTGCTGATGTTGCTTCATCGAGGACCATGATTTTCGGTCGCGAAACGATGGCGCGGGCGAGGCAGAGGAGTTGACGCTGGCCTTGCGAAAGATTCAGCCCACCTTCGGAAATGGTGGAGTCGAGATTGCAGAAGATGTTTGCGTTAAACCTGGCCGCGGCGGTGGAGCTAGATTCTCCTCCACTGATTAGGGTTGGAGTGGTCGATCCTGTGCTTGTTTGAGGAGGTGATGAGGATGAGCAGGACTGAGTAGACGTGACAGACTCGTCGATGGAGCTGGGAACAAGGTGTACACGTTCTAAAGCGTCGCGTAGTTCGGTATCGCTGAATTCTTCAAACGGATCTAAGTTCGATCTGACGGTTCCGGAAAATAGAACAGGGTCCTGAGGTATGATGGCAAGGCGGCTTCTGAGATCGTGGAGCTTAATCTTGGATACATCGATACCATCGACGTGAATGGTTCCTTCGCGAGCTTCCAGGAAACGGAACAGTGCTAGAGTCAGTGACGACTTCCCGGCCCCTGTGCGGCCCACAACCCCAACGCGTTGGTTTTTATCTACATTGAACGACAAACCATTGAGGACTGGAGGCAAGTCAGGGGCATAGGCAACAACGAGGTTGGACACTTCAAGGCGGCCTTCGGTAGGCCAGGCAGCAGGCACATTTGAACCGTCTTGGGGTTCGATATCAATCTCAGAATATTCAATCACCCTTTCCGTCGCGTTCATGTTCAGTTCTATGTTCGTATACTCACGCAATCCATACGCGATCGCGTTGGTATATTGCATGGCAAAGCTGAGGGCAAATCCAGCCAGAGAGGCATCGATGCCTTTCATGGATATCACCAGTGCTGCAGTAATAACAGCAAAAATAGATCCAATAGTACTCATACGGAAACCGAGCCATCTATTGAAAAGCCATAAATGCCAGTAGGCCTGAGCATGACGGTCAATCTTCGTGAACATTCGATCAATGTACGTAGGGACTTTTCCAAAGGCACGGATAGTTGACAATCCAGTCAGAGCAGTCCCAAATTGTTCGTAGACTGGGCTCTTTACGGTACTCTCCAAGCGTTTGATCTCTCGCGCACCATCAAGGTAGTACAACGAATAATACAAACTGATCGCAAGGAGAACAATGGCAAACAGGATAAGAATAGGCGAGACAAGTAATCCGGCCACCATAATGCCAAGTACTTGAAGGATGTGGTAAAGCATTTGGCCAAAATCACTACCTAGACGAGAATCGATCATGTTGAAATCGGCTGTGAAACGGTTTAGGATTCGCCCAACAGGTATCGTATCAAGCCAACGAAGTGGTGCTCTCAACACAGCATAAGCAAGACGATCAAATAGGTTTCGAGAAGCGTTAATGGAGGCATTGAAAAAGAGGCCGTATCTCAACGGGCCTAGAACACATGTTACAAGTGATAATCCAACATATATTCCCAAGTAAAAGAAAAGATTGGAATTTTGCGATGCCGGGTCGCCCCTGTTGACGATGTGCGTCATTATAGAGAGATTCGCTTCCGGCGTGGAAGCGCTTGACGACCGAGTCCAAACACTTATCCACCATGACTAGAAATAAATTAGTTAAAAAGAGCCAGAATTCTTCAAGGAACCAAATACGTAGGGGATTGATTCCACATACACGTCCAACAGTAATCGTAATATAACCCAAAAATGCCAAAGCAACGAAAAGCCAATACCATATGTTTCCTCCACTCTTGAAGTAGGTTTTATAGTGAGCCATTTTAACGGAACCAGTTTCACGCCATTCGTCTTGCTGGAATTTCCCTGGAGGCCTTTTGTTTTTAATAGTAACGTCACTTGTCACTGCGTTGGTGTGTACCTGGGATCCACGGGATAAAACTTTCTGTAAAGTAGCTTCGCACGTGCTAAGTCCGTCTATGTCATCCTCAACTTCATCATTTTGTCTTGCTGCATCATTAGCCTTGTCAGCTAGAATCTCTGTTAGCTCTCCGGTTCTCCTCAATTCATCCACAGTACCTGCATGTCCAACGGCGCCATTCTGAAGATAGACAGAGTAGTCGGTTTCGCCAAGGCACAACGCCACATGATGGGTAACCAGTATTCGTGTCCTTCCCCGACCAAGTTCTCCTGTTAGGGCATGTACATGGAGATGTCGCCCTGTGTGTGCATCCAGTGCGCTAAACAAATCATCCATGATAAGAATACCAGCCCGAGAATACAGGGCGCGTGCAAACGATATCCGCCATTTCTGACCTCCACTGAGATTTATCCCATTGGCGCCAATGTCCGTGAGTTCCCCATCAGGCAACATATCGAGATCTTTCTCTAAAGCGCAGGCGAATAATACTTTATGATATCTGTCTGAGTCGAACGGAAGTCCAAAGAGAATATTATCCTTAATGGTGGCATTTTCAATCCATGGTATTTGAGCCACGTAGGCAATTGCTGACTCGATAATCCAGTTCTCTTTATTTGCGTGTTCATCAAATCTATCTTCAAGGGGTGGAGCTTCTGGGACGCGAACGACGCCGCCCAGTATATCAGATTCGCCGAGGATAGACGCGATGAGCAAGCTTTTACCAGAGCCCGTTTTTCCAGAAACAACACTGAGACCTTTGGGTGGGAAATTTAGATTGATATTCTGGAGGGTGAATCTGCCATCCACTTCGTCGGGGTCCTCAATAGGCCAAGCAATAGTTGCCTTCTCAAAGCAAATGTGGCTTGAGGGAAGTGTGTTGTGACCTTTCTCAGCAGAAGTCAAGTATTTTTCAAGTCTTTCAGCGCTCACCCAAGCTTCGATGAAATCCGTTATTAACTCAGGGAGAATGGCAAGTGTTAGCTCCAGTGACGAGAAAATGGACACGGTGGTGAAGGCAACCGATGCCGATAATTCGCCATGTAGTACGTAATAGACTCCGAGAGACACGGCGGAAAGCATCACTGGCCCCAAGATCCAAATCCCAATGAGAACGATGTCATAGCGAAACACTGCCCACTGGGCATTTAGCTCTGCCTTCCGTATATCTCCAATTTTCCGTTGCCATTGGTTCTCAAGTGCCGAAAATTTAATTTGACGGATTCCCTGGAGGACTTCAGTTATGATGGCCATTTTTTGGTCACGGAGTTTCATTAAAGAAATTTGACCCCCCGTGTATTTGTTTGCGACGAAAATATTGACCGGAGTCACCACAACAGAGACTAGAAGCCCCGAGCAAAGACTTTTCCAACCAATCAGTAGCGCCAAGAATGTGAAGGCAGTGGTAAGTTTTATAATGGTCGAGGGAATGAAATAGTTGTAAGCGGCAAAATCGGAAACGCGTTTGGCGTCAACGGCGACAAGGTTGATAGTGCCTTGATTAGTCTTCTGGGTATCATCTTCACCGTCGGTGTCGTCTTTCGTTGGCTGATTGCCGTTTCGGTCTGAAGCCTGGTCATCCGTGCTGCTCGATGCTTGTGAGCCTTTGACATTCTTTCGACGCATAGATTTCATAAATACTACGCCAGCTATCTGTTCGTAGACAGGGATGCATAGCTTCGCGAACGAGATCCAGAAAAGCCAGGACTCAATTGTGGAATAAACTAGTGTCGACGTTCCCAGCGCGAAGACCAATGCCCAGGCTTCTGAGGGATTCCATTCGCCACGGCTACGTGCCTCTAGCGCGCGAAGGATTTGAAGTAGACAAAACTGGGGGGCAAAACTCAAGAGAGAGGACACAACAACTAGCGCGAACTGTATAAGCAGAGGTGAAATATAAAGATGTATGAACACCTTCCAGAGACGGGGAGACTTGTGCTTTTTCTGATCGAATGCTTCGATGAGAGATTTGGCACGAGTTGGATAATCTAGCTGAGGCAGATATTCAACGTCTAATTTTTTAGTTCGCCGTATGTTTTTGAGCAATTCACTGGGCCAGCTAAAAGATAATCGACCAATCCAAGATGTTGTGTATTGGGCATCCACAATCTTCCCGTTTCTAAAAACATCCGGCCGACGGGGAAGAAGGACTGAGATGCAGGCACAGACGAAGGCAGCCACAAACTGTACCAACGCCAGGGCATTGTGGGCGTGGCTCAGATCGAGCCAATTAGAGCTGGGGAAAAGAAACAAGGTCTGAACAATGACAACTGCTATATATGCAAGGAGTGACGTCGATATACAGAGTCCGATGGTGAATTTTTTGGTTGGAGATGGCTCAACAAAAAGCGCAATTGCGTTCAGTACAACGAAAACCTATAGAAATCCAAGTCAGCGCGGACGTGTCGAATGAATTATAAGAAAAGGCATTCATACCCATATCGAAAAATGAAGCCATGGCTCAATCGTGCGTAAACGATCCTCCGCGATAGTTGACAAGACAGCCTGTGCCAGCGATACCAGGAGGCCAATAATCGAAAGACATGCTATCGATACACATTGAGCCTTTTGTGAAAATCTTTGGGTAGACTCTTCCGTAGCAGCTCCGTCTCGATCCTGATATAGCTCCCGAAGAGCGATATATCCGACTCGATTTCGAATAGACAACCGTGATAATATTGCCAGTAGACCAGAGATTGTACAGAGAGCAGCGACAATAAGGCCAGAAGTTCCTATAAGAAGAGAAGCAGTCTGTTGCTCGATCATGATGGCAATATTTTATTTATTTTTAAAAAAAACCTGCCCCTTCTCTTCTCCTGTGGCCCTTCTCGTCAATTCGCTCTCCTGCGAGACCAATTCCGCTCCTGTTTAACGAAAGTCGTAACCAAAATTTACATTAATAAACAGAAGCGGAGAAAAGTCCTTCGAAAGAAAACGGCTGGCAACGAAGAACAAACCAGCATGTACGGAGTACATGTACCTGCAGATGCGAGCACTTTTTATAACAATCAGCGACGACGAGGTTGTAGGCAAAGTGGAGCCTTGCACTGCGGGCAGATATGCGGCAGCAGATTGGTCGTGGTGGGGGGTCAATAACTAATGTCGTGAGGAAAGAAAAACCGGCGGCAAGCTAAAAAGTGTAAGCCGTCAACAGAGTAGCGCCGTGGTATTTTATAGGACAGGGGAGAAAAATATCCCGTTGCTGAAGAAGAGAAACATTGGTGGACGACAATTACATATTCAATAGAAGATAAATCGAGTCGTTGGTTTCTCTTTCATGATGAACCATTCTTATTCACTTGGAGGGGTTCGTGAAGGTCAACCCAGGAGAAGGTGAGAAGTTCCTAGCATTGGCCTTCGAGGCCCTAAAGTTGGTCCCTCACCACTTTGGAACAGGTGTGACTACGCTGGAATAGGCGCTACACCACGCCTGCGCATGGGCTGGCGTTTGAAACGACAGCTGAGAGGCAGTTACCTCTGTGGCTCTGATTGATAAGCCGAAAAGGTTACCTAGACAAGTGTCTGCTTCGGTATCGGGAAGGTGAAGATTTGCACAAGCGCCGCGTTTTTCCGGGTTCCGGTATTATTCCACATTCCTTGTCGTAGAGTTATCCTTCGCAGGGCGTAGACCGGTCAGACCGACTTAATCACTTTGCCATCCTTTACCCATGGCGAAGCAAGGTCCCAGCAACAGTGTGGTACTGCCAATCGCAAGCGTCATTTTCGCAGGTGGAGGGTTTGAAGCTCTGACTCACTGAATTTAGCATACGAATAGCGCCAATGCAGCTGGCTTGCTAAGCTTCTGAAGGTATCCCAGTGCATGGAAATATTTTTAACCTGGTAAAGTCAATTCGGGGCCGCGCACATTCGACAACCATGAAAGTTGCCTGCGGAAGCTACGTAAAGATAGAAAAGGATCCGCCGATGTGGTTCTCCTGTATTTTCATGATTTCCAACCCTCTTCTTATTTTGTCTTGAAATTCAATCTGAGGTAGAATCTTGTCTACATCGAGCGGGGTCATCAATCTGTTGTGACGGTGTGGAGTGGCGGATGGCAAGGATGCGGGTCGTATTTTGAGACTCGGAATTAGCAGCCACCTGAACCATCAAAAGACCCACTCCACTCTAAACAATACGCTTTTCCCATCTCGCTTCCCGACATTTCCGTTATGAGACCCGAATCCCAACAGATTTCGGGGAACCGTATATGGATAGGCGGCTGCCGAGTGCTTGGAGAATCAGGATTTTCAAGAAGCTCATTTTCCAAGAGTGCAGTTCTTCTGAGAAATTAATAATGAGGATAAGTCAAAGGCATGAGGAATATGGGAGCATGTTTATAGCCTATCGAAAAGTTCATGGACCCGATTCCCATTTTCAAAAAAAAAATTGGAATATGATGCTGCTCTGCGTGACATTGGACAGGACCTCGGGGGGCTTGAGCGCCGGGATGTGTTAGATCTGAGAATAATGGACAATAGCCCGTGCAGGTATGTAGAAGAAAAAGTGTGGGTTTTCTTTTATCTTATCAAATACTACTCCGTACAGTAGTATGGAGTTCCATGCCTGCTGAATGACTCCGAACATCCATAGATCTTTTAATGCGTGGCTGGACCGGTCAATAGCCACAACACTTCGTATCTTCCTGTGATATACTCCGTATATGAGTATTTGAAAGCGCCAGAGGCCCGACCGGGTGAAAACCCGTTGATTGTGACCACTCGACCACTCGTTAGTTATGCCAGCTGCGGAGAACGAGAGGGCTTCGTGGAAAAAGCAAGCATGGACAGAGCACATGGGTAGGTATCCTTCCATCCCAATACCGCAAAATAGGATATTGATATCCGCATTTACTAACGTTCCATTACGGAGTATTGTTGTTTACAGACGCAAACAAAGCTAGAGTTGAATGGAAGCTCGATGAGAAAATCACGTGGTAGCCAACTGGCCAACGAAGATAGCCCTATATCTAGTGGGAAGCCTTGAGGTGAAGTAGATTCAACATCTAATTTAATTGAGTCATGTCTCATTGCTCTGGAGATAGTATCTAGTTCACTGGATATACATGTATGTTTTTGATCCTCTCTAAGCTTCTTCCCGTTCCAATTTTTATATCGGCAGCAGAGATAGGAGCAGCAGGAACAGACTTTTAAGATCGATTTTCTCAAGACACCTCATCTCTTAAGCTGCCAGAATGCACGAGATACTTCCAGGATCGAAAGAGATGTGAGCCAGATCGACGCCTGAATCTGCTTTGCCTGGAAACAGAGCTCTATTTTATCAATTCCAATCTACTACTTTTAGCTTTAGACCGTGTACCATGGATCACCTACACTACGCCAGACTAACGGAACAAGACATCATAGGCTTGATGGTTTGCCACCTGTGATGAAATGTGGGAAATAACAGAAGCATCTGGTTGGACGATTTATTTTATTTCGTATTTCGCATTGAAGTACGGCGGACTATAGTGACAAAAGTCTCAAATAGCCCAGCCCACGGCGCGTGCACAAAGATCCACTAAAGCCCGAGCGAGTTGCCCGAATGTGATCCCCGATAATTCCGTCCTATAACAAGTCCTTTGGTCGCAATAATTTTCGTCTAAAAAATGACGGCCAAGTCCTAAGTTAATCATTGATAAGAAAATGTTCACCCCAATCGATACTGCTCTTGGAGCTATCCTTCTATATCAGGGATCTTCAGGACTGCTCCAGCACAATGGCCGAGTGTTTGGTATTTCGTCTCTGCTCTCAGGGTCCGTTGCGAATCCTACCCGGGACAATCTACCAATCATAGGAGGATTGGTGTCGAGCATCATACCAGTGTATTACTTTGCACCATCTCTACTCCCAACATATCCCCCTCTAGGAAGTTCGGTGGAAGCTGCATTGGCCACACTCGCAACGGGCTTCGCAGTAGGGTGGGGCACAAAGGTATGTAAACAACTTATATCAGAAAAGAAGCATGCCTTTCCACTTCGGGGGAGGGGGAGGAGGGCGGATATGAAATGAACGCAATGGGGATACCTAGAAGGAGATAAGTGATGACCCTACTAACTCCCACAAAAACGCCACAGAATGAAAGCGGATGCACCTCCGGCCATATGCTATGCGGTCTATCCCGGCTCTCCCCCAGGTCCGCAATCGCAACCGGCATATTCTTCATCACCGCCCTGATCACCGCAAACCTTCGAAACACCATCCCCGCCTGTCCAAATAATCAGCCATGTTATTTACCCACCTACCCAACCTCTCAGGAGGCCGTATTCACGACTGGAGCAATTGTACTTGCCCAGCTTACAAACTCCATCCTCGTCCCACGCCTGCTGCGAAAGTCCAAAAACTCCACGACGATTTACAATTACATTGCTGGCCTACAGTTCGGTCTAGGCCTCCTCATCACCGGCATGGCTGATCCAGCCAAGGTGCTCGGGTTCTTCAGCTGGTTTGATTGGTCCAGATTCGACCCATCTCTGGCTCTGGTCATGCTGTTCGCTGTGGTGCCCAACCTCATCTCGTACATGAAACTGACGACTGTGTATGGAAATGAAAAGGGGAAGCGGCCACCGACGCTGGCAGAGAGGTTTCAACTGCCTACCGCTACGGTGGCAGATATTGACTGGCGCTTTGTGGCTGGTGGAATCGCGTTTGGTATTGGGTGGGGATTGTCTGGTGTGTGCCCTGGGCCTGGTTTGCTCAGGACGGTTCTACAGCCTAAATGGGGTTTGTTTTGGATGGGGGGATATATGTTGGGGGCTCTTTCGGGCTTGTAAATTATTGTTCTGTGCTCCTCCACGGATAGCTGATCAATCGGAGTTTGGTGTGTCTAATTATCGCAATTTGCTGCCCATTTTATTTGTTTCCTTATGAAAAGGTTATGACTTGGAAGCTAAGGGGGAACAGAGTCCAAATTTTGAAATTTAAAAATATAAATAATACAACTCTCTATTTCCTGATGTGACACATGCAAGTCAAAAGGATAATGTGTAATGTATAACTCAGTAACTCTTGAAATCAACCTTCTATATAGCTTAAGAATCAATGCATAAAACACATGTTACATTACATGGTGATAAGCGCATAGCAAACCGCTGGCTTGACGGCGCTAGCATGCCACCGGGATATCGAAATTCGTTTTTGTACAAAGCATAGCAAACTCATGTTCTAAGAAGGAACTATTAGCTTATGTTTACCGACAAAAACGAAAAGTTCGAACGAAGGGAATCTGCAATTGCATGAAAATCGTACAGGAAATTTGAGATGGAGTATCGAAAACCATAATCAGCAGTTGAGATAATAGATACCCAACAAAATGCCCAAATATCCACATTCCAGCTGAAGACAGACAGGGGAAGAAAATAAAAATTCGCAGTAAAGAAATTATTCGGTATGGAAATGTCTTAAAGCTCTGTTTTTCTACTTTTATTCTCTGGTACTGACCCTTCATGTTTTGGAAGCGTATCCTCCAACTCTAGCCATTCAGCTATGAAAGCTGTAAGCAATGTACTCCAATCTTCAACTGTATCGAGGTCCAAATGCTCTGCGTCGTCTGTAATTTTGTGCCACACCTTAGGGAAAGGGGAGGTGATCAAATGCAAGACCTCGACCCCGCGATCCATAAACGGCATGTGGTCATCTCCGATTCCGCTAGGGAAGAACGTCTCCTTTTTCGAGTCGATGAACCACAGTTTGTCGCCATTCTTCCACGACGGTGCGGACTTGAACTGGCCAAGTTGGCGCAAACGGGTTTCGAGAGTAGCCATATTTTGATATGCCCAATGAGTTGTTTTGAAATAAGATGGCATCCGGGGGTCTTTCTCGCCTAGTAGGTCGAGAAGGACGAAAAGCGAGATGGCGGATAGTGGGGATTTGTAAGTAGAGGTAGCTGGGTAAAAGGTATCTTCCATGGCTTGCGCCAAAGATCGAGAACCGTAGAGGGAATCCGTGTCAGTCCAATGGGCGAACGCTTCTTCACCATCCAATAGCATCACTTGGATACCTTGCTGGTCAAAGTATGAGTCGTGGGATGGGTTGGCCTTCATGGCGTTCCATTTTTTAGTCAGCGCGGCGTCAATACTTCGGATGGAGTGCATGATAATTGCGCATGGAGCGGCGCTGTCTGTAGCGCCGATAAATCCAGCGGGTTCTAGTTTGCTATCATAGTGGGCGGCCAGGGTCAACCTGCTTGTATCCCCTACGTCTGACCATGGCGGATCCCGAAACGCGATCAAGTTGACAAAAGGAACGTCCTTGTTTCCAGTCGCTGGTGTTTTCGATGTCGAATTTTGGAATTCTATCTTCCAATTGGGTAATGTAGCTCTAAAGAAATCGACGAAGTGTTGGAGAACTTCTAGGGACCCGGGGGTTCCCGGAACACGTGGTTTAAGGATGGGAGCGAGGAGTGCACCGTTGTGGATATGGAAATCATTGTTTGGGCGTGGAAGGGATTTTAACGTCTCGTCAGATATCCCCGCATACGACTGAACGGGAATGGCGAAGAACACTGTCCCTAGCACAAACAGCAGCCACGAAACCACCAAATGGTGGAAACTTTCAGCCATTGTCAACAGGTCTCACAAGCCTCATAACAAAGCTCTGTGCATTGCCGACACGGGGGAAACATCAGCAGGCGTAGGGGGTGGGCGTTACTCTCCTGCTTGCAGTGATCTCGGTTCAGATTGTTGACACGATAAGACACCTTGACGTTTTAAATTGGAGACAGCCGCCTAGCCGCGACTAGCACGTAGACTAGAATTAAATAGGGAAAATGAAGCGGCGCTTAATGTAATCACATGACATTTCCATCTTTCAATGACAGCGGAACGAAATACCTTAAGTGACGGAGAAATAGCTATGAACCTGCGCCAATTCATTCGAAACATACTCTAACTATTGGGAGACGTCGATAATTGCTATATCTGATAGCTGCATAAAAGTTGCTGCTTATGTGACGTGCCAATTGCTGTTCAATTCCTTTCCCCAGATATGCAGAGACTTCTACTCCGCCTTCCGCTCCGCCAATGCCCCAGGGCTCAATGTGGTCAGAGAAATTTATATAGCAAGCATAAGTTATGCATACGGTTCAACTCATCAGTTGGCGAGGCTTCTTCCAAACCACCACTGAAAAGCAGCGCCAAATCCTCGGGGCAGGTTTTGCGACCTCCGGTTCGCCCGGCCCCTGGTAAATTAACCAAAAATGGTTTGTTGTTTCTAGATCGGCTTTGTGGTCATCATGCACATCCCACTAACTGTCTCTTTTTTTGGTGATCTATAGAAGCCACAAAGCTTGAAGAAGTTCTCATCTATCATGCGGGTACGGGGAAGATCGCCTTCATTGGGATGATGCGCATCACCACACTCCTTATATTTAGCGTTTCTTGTTTGGTTGTCGGCCCAGCGTTCTATTATTCTGGCGATTTCCCGTGGTACATAACTCCAGCTAGTAAGTCTTCCTCGTATATTCGAATATTTACATGGCCTATGCTAACTGATGTAGTTGTCATTGGCGGCTCCATTCCTATGCTCTTCGTCCTCTACACCACAGCTCCCTTCGTCAACCTCATATACCTCACCCTTCCCTATGCCGCCAGACAGACACGACAACGTACACAGTTCTATTTGAAAGATGTACCGCGAAACGCGATATTGAATATTGAAACTATGCAGTTGAACTTTTACTTTCGAAAGACCCAGGTGGCGCTTTCTGACCTGACAACAGGGCGTTCAACGTTCCGGCCAGTGAATTTAATTAATACCAATCCAACCCCTCAGCCGTGGTGGAAAGGGAATAATATTTATTTTTATGCACCAGCTAAAACACGTCTCAGTTCGAAACCAACTTCAAAGTACTTTCCAGAAGTATGGGAAGGAGTGTTTGCGAAAATCAAACAGAATACTCCGAGGCGCGGGAGTTGAGCAGCCTATACAATTCATTACTCTTTTTATTTTTTCCACTTGTACTATTAGATTTCGGTGTATCATAGAGCACTGCATTTGCAATTTAGAGCTTTGATATACTTCTTCACTTCATTCACTGCCACTGGCACAGAACTGCAGAGAACTCAAAACACTGATGATCACTTTTCTTGAGGTAAATAAGATTTTATATTCACCTCAGCAACACAGGCGCCCTCACAATTTCAAAAGCTTTACCTGAGGTTGGTTTGTGTTGTTGTTTACTTCTATCTACTATCTCATCTTCACATCTTTTCATATTACAGCAACCACAACCTCCTTTTTCCTTCGGCATCACCAAGAACAATCAGCACACCCTTTTCTACTCTTCTCATCTTTGATGTGTTTTTTCGATTGCAGAGGAACACACACTTATCTCTCAAATAAACACTAGCTACGCACAGCCGAAATGGAGGGCTTGGATACCAACATGAGTACTGGGGAGCAACGCATCTTTTTTATCGCGATGACCTGTACCACCGATGGCTTAGCCGGCATCAAGGTATTTATTTTCATTATTCCTTCTACTGATACTCACTTGTTCGTTAACCCGGAATTTCTTCACAAAATCCCTTTTTTTGTCTCTATACACCAGCCTGACCTGATCCTAATCGGGCGCCCTCGTTCATTCCGGGTTTTTCTATTGTCTAACCAAATCTCCTTCGAGCCTATAGGTCAACTATGAGCAGCTTGCTGTGAAGGCCGGCCTCAAAAATGCTAGTTGCGCTTCCGTCCTTTACGGAAATGCTAGGCGCAAGCTGCTGGCAGCCACGAAACAAGGGGGGCTTAATTCGACTTCCAACGGCAGCGGCACGGGTCCCACAACCCCTGCAAAAACAAACAAGGTTACCAAACGTACCCCGAAATCGACTACTCGCGGGAAAGACAAAGCCACCAAAGCCGCCATCGCAGCAGCCACCCTTGAAGTCGAGCCGTCTCCAACCAAGACCAGCACAATCAAAGGCGAGCCCGAACACGATGCAGACATGACTGGCGTGATGCACGTCGACAGGAAGGTCAAACATGAGTAAGTGATTTTTAAAATAGCAGCTATCATTTCCTTGTCTACCTGATTCCATAGCATGAAAACAAAAACAAAAAAATTAATAATTCCACTTACAGAAACGGCAATGGCGCATCGGCACGCATTAAGACTGAGTTTGCCAATGATCTCGCTGCTGAGATGATTGAAGGCACGTCCTATCCCCGCTCTGAGCTCGAATGGTCTTTTTTTGAGCAATCATTGTGGCATGTCGAGACTTACAAAAGTGAAAGTGAAGATGGGTACTGCTGAGCCGGAACACGTCGACGTATAAGAGCCGATGCCCGTCTGCACGAAAAACATGACGAAGCGATCCTTCCCCGGATACGAATTCAAAAAAATCGACTGATTCGATTTTGTGCATGGTAACGGCCTGTCAGGACTTGACTCTTGCCGATGACCGTTTTCCTCGGGTTGCTGCACACGCGCTGTCCAACTTCTATTTTTATTTTTTTCCCTTCTCAAGCAGTGCAGTTTTTTCTATTGGACAGTTTAGTGACCTCAATGGTGTCCTCTTATTGTTTATTGGGGCATGATAGTTAATGAAGATTGATATTTACTCTGCCCTTTCTTGACTTTTCTTTTGCAATATTTTTCTGGGACCATGCATCTTGACAAGTCAGGTTCCCTAAACTACCTTTTGCTCTATGGGAATGTGCCGGATCCTAGTTCTGCGTATCTCCTTTACTTGTTTTCATGTATCCTTGCTTTGAGAGGTAGATAGCAAAGCAGAATATTGCTTACCCGCTTTTTACCGAATAACTATGTAGATATATGCTGAATGGTGAGTGATATTTTAGTGGCCCAAATTCATCATGGGAGTATCAATTCACTACCTTTACTCAGGCAACAATAGGTACCCTCAGTGTTACCCCACGCTACTGCCTGGCTTGTAATATTCAGCTTTTATTTTTTCCCTATTTGCTCCTTGTTTGCTCATTTATCTCCTCCACAATTCTTCCAGGCAATATTTCTGTGAAATACAACCCTCAGAGGACAATTTAGACTCGTGTGAATACCAATTACAACCACACAATAATCCCTCCTTGAGAACCCTCCTATATTCTACATGTACATGTACATTGTACCTCGATTTTAAGACATGCATACATACACGTACCTCCCTCACACTCCAAAAATTTATTAAATCAAGATCAGACTTGGCGCTGGTTCCCGAGGTCTTAACTGATGAAGCAACCAGCCAATGACAACGAGTCGGTGACAACCTCGTCCCTGCACACGCCCCAGGGGTGAAATGTCGTATATCAGTCAAATATCAATCAGCATGAGATGTTTGCGCAGTCTCACGAAGCAAAAGGGTAGAATCCTAACTGTCAAGTTATTTCAAACAAAGCAACAGTCAAGATCGTGTGCTCTTATTTCGTTGAGGAGGCCGTCACTTCAAATACTCCACCAACGTTATCCCAAATATTGCCCCGCATCGACCATGGCAACAGAAGCACGAACAGCTCCCGCGCCAACCCAAGAAATCCCCTGGCACGAAGCATTCCCAACGCCGAAGACCCAGGCAGCGGGCATTTTACGCTCAGAAGTCCTTGGCTGGCTGAAGGATGCCTCGAAGAAAGGTGCAGCGGTAGATTATGTACTGGTTGATCTGAGAAGGGCAGATCATGAGGTATGTTTGGCTCATTACTTAAATACCTATTCTATTTATTTACGTTTGATAAGGCGAATTTTGGAATATATAAAATAAGACGGGATGGGATATCTGTCACACTTGAGCTAGAGTCATCCATGTATAGGAAGGGTATCTCTAAAATCTCTCGAGAAATATGCACGAGTCTAGCCAATCCGATATACTCCTTTGTTTTCTATTTAGAGGAAATCTTATAATCCTACCAAAAGAAGAAGAAGAAGAAGAAAAAAAAAGGCGGAATGGGGTGCTACATTCCTCAACAACTTGAAACAGGGAAAATCTAACAATTAAACATGAAAAAATATGCAGGGCGGCACAATATCGACATCCATAAATCTTCCCGCCCAAAGCCTCTACCCGTCAATCCCCACTCTATACACGATCTTCAAACAGGCCGGCATCAAAAAGGTCATCTGCTATTGCGGTTCGTATACACGACCCTCCTTTACAATTACAAATTTATTTTTTATTTGACTTGATTTCACTTTTGCCTTTCTTCCGCTCCTTTAATTCCTTTTTCCTAAAACAGATAATTGAACCAGCTCAATACTCACACTGATCACTCAGGTTCATCCCGCGGACGCGGAACGCGCGCTAGTGGTTGGTTTGCAGATTATGTCCTGGCGAAAGAGGGCGAAGGGGCTCGAGGAATGCAGAGTCTGGTACTGGAGGGGGGCATTAAGGGGTGGGTTGGTGCTGGGGAGGAATATGTGGAGCAGATTGTAGGGTACGAGGCATCCGTGTGGAAGAGTACAGAGTGTGCTTAAGTATAAAGTATAAGAAACGAGATATATATATATATTTCACGGGCAAGAGGCCCTAGTTGAGGTTAAAGAAGACGATTCAATAAGATAGGATATATTATTTCTATCTTGTTTATGTTGTTAATCGATATACACGGCATACCTTGGTGATGCATAATACAGCAAACATAGCCGTAAGAATATGCTAGTAGCAAACCCACACAAGGGGTAAGGACAGAGCGGAAGTATAGATAAGGGGGTTATAATTAAAAATAAAATACAGGGAGGCCAGAAGCGGATAAATAGATGATGTCAAAGATACCACCACCGGGGGGTAAAACTATTCGAGCATGTGCTTGAAATAGTTAAAGCAAAAAGAAAAATGACGAAAAGGGGAGTAGGAGGCCACCTAGAGGCTACAGGTTTTCGATAGCCTTGAGCAGAACGTCCATTCCCCTCTCAGTAATTGCACCAGGACCATCTTCCTCCACAACACTGCTCTTATCTTTCAGCACCCATGCAACATCACTCCACCACCCCAAACCAATTAATCCACCCCCCTTTCTTCGTTCAAGGCTCTCCTTCAACCGGCTTGTATGCTCCCATTGCTTCGCGGCAATTTCTGCCCGCTCAACCACCTTGTTCGGAATGCCGCACATGGAAGCACAGTGCATGCCGAAGCTTCCTTCTGCAACACCCTCTTCGAGTTTGTATAGGAACGTAACGCGTCTTTCTTCTTCGTCCACATGGATGCGCATTCGTCGCGGGGCTATTTCGGGATGCCCTTCAAATTCAGCAGCGAGGGAATGGTAATGGGTCGCGAAGAAGCCCAGGGCTCCGATGTGAGTAGCAACATGGTGAAGCACAGCCTGGGCCACCGCAACACCATCATACGAGCTTGTCCCACGTCCCAGTTCGTCTAGAATAACCAGGGAGCGAGGCGTGGCTTCAGACAAAATCTTCTTGGTTTCAGACAACTCAACGAAGAAAGTCGATTGTGATGCGAAGATATTGTCGTTGGCACCGAGACGAGACATTACACGATCGACCGGAGTCAGGCGGGCAGATTGGCAGGGAACGTGGCAACCGATTTGTGCCATGATTACTGCGGTACAAGTCTATGAAATGTAGAGTTAGCACCGTGATGTTTGTCAGATATAAAGCGTATGAGGGAAAAAGGTACTTACCATGCGCAATATGGTAGATTTCCCAGCGGCATTAGCGCCAGTGAGCAAGTTAATATTGGGAGTATTTCCTCCCAACTCCACATCATTGGGGATAAAGTCACCCACGTTGGGTAACATACATGGATGTCGAAGCTCTTGGAACTCCAGGACACTACGTTCATTGTCCACAAACACTGGCCGACAGCTCGGGTATCCCAAAGCTGAGGAGGCTTTTGCTAAACTAATCAAACAATCAAGCTGCGCAATGATTTTAACGGCTGCTAGCCAAGTCGAATAATTCTCGTCAAATCGAGCGTAGAACCGGCCCGCAACTTCCTTGACAATCTGGTTATGAGTTTCTTGTGCTTCTTGAAGCTCGCGGATAAGGCTTCGTAATTCGGGAAAATAGAAGCGCTTCGCTTGCTTGGTCGCCGACATTTGATCCCAGCTTTTTGGGATGTTTTTAATTTTGATTGGCACTTCAAGTTGATAAATCTCCTTTCCATTATCCCGGTACACGATAGCAGTCGAACCCAGTTGTTTTCTGGCTTTTTTAAGAAGCTGATCCAACTGGCTCTCTATTTCAGTAATCCTGTCTTGAGAAGCGTCAAAATCTTCCTCGACACCCGCTTCTGGAACAAGAATACCAGAGTCCTTAGCCTTGGTACGATCAAACGCGGTTTTCCAGTACTTCAAATGGCCACTCAACTCGGGCATTGAAGCGACCAGTTGTCCAATTACTCCCTCTCCCGGACCGGTTTCTTTCAGAAGGCCCATTGTGTAATCAATTTGCTCGAACCCTTCAAGAACACGGAGGAAGTCCTGAGCTTTGCAGCTTCCGGCATGGACCCGAGAAATAAGTCTCTCAAGATCAGGCATTTTGGTGAGCTGAGATGAGAATTGGTTTTGGACGCCGCTGTCTGCGTTTAAGGCGTCAACAGCATCAAGTCGTGCATTGATTTTCTTAGCATCCATCAATGGGTGACAGACCCATTGCTTGAACATTCTTTTTCCGAATGGCGTAATGCACCGATTGAGGAGTTTAAAGAGGGTTCCCTCTTGACCTCCATCGAAAGAGTTGGCGAATATCTCAAGGTTTATCAAAGTTTGGCCATCCAGCACCAGATTGGTTGCCTTCTTGATCGGATCGTACCAGGTAAAGTTTCCGATAGTGATCAAATCTCGTTCGATTTTCAGCATCCTTAAGTATTGTATCAAAGCTCCAAACGCTGACATGACGAATTCTTTGTCCCTTGCCTCCCGTAGTGCTTCTGGCCAGGCCTCGATGTTATCACCATCTTCTGAAACGAAATAATTACTGGCATCAAGTTCCCGGACTGTAATATCGGCTTCCCAGAACTCCTTGCCGGGTTTTAAATAATTCCAGAGGGTAGTGGGTCCGGTGTTGTTTTTCAGAATCCGCAATGCCTTGGTAGACATGACAGACTTCTCGAGGAGTAGTTCTTGGGGTCGAGTTTGGGCAACAAACGTCTCAAACTTGGTCATATCGGCATCGTCAATAAACTCTGCCAAATAAAATTGGCCGGTAGCAGTGTCGACAAAAGCGATACCGAACGCCGGCAGATCATTGACCAAAGCCTCCTTGATAGCCACACAATAGGTTGACATATCATCTTGAAGCATTGCCCCATCCACAAGAGTGCCAGACGTAAGCACACAAGCCAGTTCACGCTTGATAATTTTGTCTTGCTTCCCTGTAGTGCCACCGGGCTTACCCTGCTTCTCTCGCATCTCTTTACCTAGGGCGGACTCGCTCTGATCCACTCGCGCGATCTTGAAGCCCTTGGCAACAAACTGATTCGCCCAATGATCTAAGCTCATCTCCGGGACGCCAACCATACGCATATTCACACGGTCTGTAAGTTTAAGATCGAAGAGCTGATGTCCGATAGTAGCGTCATTTTCGTAGAGCTCGTAAAATTTGCCCTTCTTGAAAAAGACGACTGTGTCCCAAAACTTTTGTTTAATTTCCCAGTATTGTTTTTCAAAGGGCGAGAATTTTGACCATGCTAGAGGAGGGATGTAAATGGTCCGGGGGTCATAGTCAGGGTGACCAGGAGGATTTCGGTCAATATCCATGATATTAGCAAGCCAAGGATACCGTTGATCTGGTTCACTCATATGCGCCTTCACCTTTTTCTTCTCCCCCTGTACAGGGTTTCTTATGACAGCAGGCCGTGGCCTCGATGGTTCTGTGTCATTAGGATCGTAAGTCCATTTCAGGGCAGAACTAGCACTAGCATCTGGAAGTTCAAGGTCAAGCTCCTCGTCAGGTATTGGAGGTGATTTCGAGGAAGATACTTTAACAGGAACGTTAGAAGGCCGCTTGCGCTTTTTTGACGGTTTCCCCTCATCTTCAGAATTATCCGGGACAACGAAGTCATCCAAGTCTGTACACAAAATTAGTTCCATATAATCAGATTGCGAGATATATATAGGATATACTAACCATCATCGGAGAACTCGTTGTCATCCTTGAATTCGTCTTCGTCACTCGAGCTGGCAGCTGTTTTTCTCCTTTTCAGGGATCGCCCCCTGGTGGATTGTCTCTTAATCGGCAAGACATCCTCGTCATCTGATTCTAGATAGCTCTCGACAGCCTTCTTTGCCTATAATACATTAATTGACTAGGTCAGCATGCGCTCTCCCCAGATCCGAAGGAGTAAATAACGAAACCCAGAGTGGATAGACATACCCGTCGTGTAGGCGTGACCGAGCTTCTATCAGCTCCTTCATCCTCAATCTGTACACGAGCAACTCTGTTAGTAGTTGTAACGGGGTAAGGCAAACAGCCCACCATCAACCGCACTCACAGTACTTTCCTTCGTCTTCTCATCATCTTTCACTGCTGCTGAAACTTCCACCTTGACATCCCCCTCATCGTACCCAACTGCATCACTACTTGGAACTGGAGTAATACTCTGCCCACCACTGGCGACATTTTTATTCCCTCCAATATTCAATGATCTTGACGCGTCGGTTACAAATCTTGATCCAGGATTCTTGCGGGACTTCCGGTCTGAAGCCGCTCGTTGAGCAGGGGAGGACACTAGTTCCTGACTTGCATCGTTTCGGGGAGCAGGGGAGGCGGCAGAAGTCGACGGGGAAGATTTCTGAAAGAAGCCTAGGATGGACTTTTGGCTTTTCATATTCTGGGTGCTTGAAGTTGACTTCTTGAGGACGCGGCCGCTGGGTGTCTTTTGCTGGCTGCTGTCTTCCGCCATATCTCTGGCAGGGCAAGCTAATAACGATAGGATAGGCGTGAGAATAACAGTCAATTGAAGAATTGCATATTACTTTCTGTGCTCGTACGGCGGATTTTCTGCTATCAATTTCAATGAGAGGGTGAAATAGAAATAAGGAAAGGATGAGAGTTTGAGGGAGATTTGAGGAGGAATCTCGCCCTGACTCTGAAGATCGCTATCAAGGGGGAAGACGCCGCGTTCATGGCTGCTTTAGCGTGTTCGACGCGTTAATGGGTCACAACCACGTGATATCAAAAACGCGCAAGCTGGCAGCAGCAGAGAGAAATATTTTTAGTTTTTGAGTATTCCAGGTTATTTCTTTATTTTATATTTTATCTCAATAAGAAAGTCACTTGTATTGGTAAAGATCAGGTCGAGTATTATCTGCTATCATACTTATCGCATTTACGCAGCATAGAACGATATGTTCAATATATTATTTGTACCCTACGTACTCCGTACTCCGTACAGTACAAGTCAACCAGAATTAGGGATTAAAAATTAGATAGCGCGGCAGGAGAGCAGGGCAAGGGTATGTAAATATAAAGGGGAATCGAACATCTAGTCTAATTTACAGTTCTAGGAATCAAAAATTGGCACAAAAAGGAGTCCATAAAAGTACACGTATATCTACACATATAGCAGAACCAAAATCGCCATGAACAGACCGGAGGAGAGCAAGCTGAGAAAACTGGGAAGGAGAAAAAATATATATCAGCTTGAATCCTTCGACTCCGTGCTCGATTTGCCCTCTTCCTTTTCAAACATTAGTGCAGCTTCATTCTCATCCCCCTTCCATCCTGGAGCGTGGAGTCCAAGTTTCTCATATTCCTCATCGCTCACAATCTTTATGATCTTGACCTTCCACTTCCCAGCTCTCAAAATCATCATGGAATCATCAATGATGAATTTCTCCGTCACATCCTTGTCCCAAGTTTTGATAGGAACGTAGGACACTCTATCGTCCATGATAGCGTTCGAGTCAGATCTCGACGCGACTGCCGCACCATTGTTGACGATAAGTCGAAATGCCTCTGCTTTTGATGCTGCCATGCCTGCTGACCATAGAACCTTGTGGAAGAATTGACCAACGACTAATGACCGTGGAAGAATGATATGCGGGGATGGCGCGTTAAAGGGATGCGTATCTGAACGATCGAGATCACGTTTTGGACGGGCCTCCATCTCTTCACTAATTGGCGTTTTACCGCCGAAAATGCTGCGATGGTCCTTCTCGGCCTGAGCAGCCTCGACAGGCCCTCGAATAAGCTCGACAAATTCGGAGGCGAGTTTGTGCTGTGCGATCCTTTTAGATGGATCCTGAACGTGTTGTTCCATGAGTTCTTTGATTGAGGAAATAGGAAGGAATGTGAAGTATTTCAAATATTGTTCAACGTTCTCGTCAGGGACTCGTAAGAAAAACTATAAATAATTAATCATTAGTGATTAGTGATTGTGATAGGATCAATTGAGAATTAAAAGCAAGAGGTCTCTTACCTGATAAAGATCAAAGCTCGAGGTCATGTCCTTATCAAGCCAGACCGCATTCCCGGCTGACTTTCCAAACTTCTGGCCGGAGGGAGTTGTAAGGAGAGGAGTGGTGAAACCCATAGGCTCCAATAATTCCCGGTCTTCGGATTTCGGGGCATGCTTTCGCCAGTATTCCTGGTTCGCTTTCATAAGAGGTTTCGTCGCATCCATCCCGAATTGAATGTTTCCAGCTTGGTCGGACCCACCAACCTGCACCAGGATATTCTGTTGTTGGATGAGCTTCCACCAATCCCATGCCTGGAGAAGTGGATAAGTGAATTCCGAAAGCGACATGCCTTTGCCACTCTGCAATCTATTTTTCACGCTGCAATCCATGTTGTGTTAGTCAGTCTCGCCTAGGAAGGATCTTGAAAATCGGCCTAGAAAAATCGCGAAAAATCGCTCCACCTACGTATCGCGCCCAAGCATCGGTCCCAATCGCACCGCTTCCCCCATTGTCTTCATGACCTCGAAGAAGGGCTCCTTGAGCCACCATGTATTGTTATTTACGATTGCTCGTTTCCATATCCACTCGGATTCGTATCCATGTTTAGCTCCATATCTCTCAATAGACATCCCAAGCCTTTTAAGCTGGAGGTGCATGTTAGCCATGTTCTCTTTGCGCGTAACGCTGGCCATTTTTGCTCGAGGGGCAGATCGGTCGGTAGGGTCGCCAATTTGACCTGTCGATCCACCTAGCTGTTGTTTTGAATTAGTATCTACTCGAACATCCCATAGCGCCATAACTGGTCAGGTAGCATAAGCAAATTAAAAGTAGAATGCGCTCACCAGAAAAACCGCTCTGATGCCATGGACATATGCCCACGCCAAGACCATAAATGGTAGCATGTGTCCAATATGCAGAGATGGGGCCGTAGGATCGACACCAACGTATACTCCCACTCGTCTTTCCGTCCACATCTTATTCAATGCATCACGATCACTATAATCAAAGCACGTTAGAGGAATCCTTCTCCGTCCCAGTCATTCAAAAAAGAAACTGAAAACACAAATATATGCCTATCTCATCCAAGCGCAATGACCAGCTAACATACCCGATGACCTTGTTAACCAAACCCCGCTCTTCCATAAGCTCTAAAAAGCTCTTTTTCTTCCCGGCCTTGATTTCTTCCGCATAGCTTTTCCAGACCTCTTCCCCCTCCCTCATTCGCCGGATATGTTGCATTGTTATATTTCGTTTCTGAACGAGAGGCGCTACCGTGACAAAAAGCCGTCTTGTCCGTAGTAGCGACATGAGCCCCGCATTGGGGGACTGCGATCGGAGAAGCATTATGGACGGAACGTAGGAGGATGGAGAGAAAGAGCAGGCAGGACACCGCCGAAGTTGCGGCATCATTGGCTGGAAAAAGGGAGGATAAAGCTAAGACCCAGGCGTCCAAAAATCGCCCGGTTAGCTAGAAGTTTTATCCTTATATCAATGGGCGTGTACCACCCGTTTTGATATGTTGCGGAGTATGAAGTTTGGCCGAACTTTTTTTCATCAGTGACAAAGCTATGACGGATACGGATAATTGATAATCCCCGACCGATAGAGTTTCACGGAGAATTTGGCGCTTAAAGCCCCACTTAACGAATTAGGGCACAGCTTCGACTGTGGGCGCTTGTCATCAACTTATTTAGGCGCGGTCTTTCGGTTTATTTACGCAAATCAGAAAAATATCGAGACCAAGAAAATATGATGTCTTTCAAAACGTATCAATAAGATCAAAAAGGATTGACAGATGAAGAATACCTAAATACCAGCCTCAGATGCACTAAAACCCCTGATTTCGAGCCAAGGCAGAACAATCAAGAAGGGAAAATAGGGGGGAAGAATTAACCCATAAAAACCTGAACAACCACCTCGTTACTCCACCCACTAACCAAACCCATCTCTTTCCACGCTGCCGCAACATCAATTGCAAGCACCTTCTGCCCGTCATCTCCCGCAGGCTGCATCTGAACGGTGCACATGGGTACCGCTCGCCCCGAAAGCATGACCATAAAGTCTTTCTCTATGGAGCGAGTGTCAATGTCAGAAATATAAATTCCTAGTGTTCCTAGAGCCTTCAGTGTAACTTCAAACTTGAGCCTGCCGTTGACCGTGAGGGAAATATCCGAGGTTACAATCGCAGCGACGCCAGTCATTTTTCCCAGGAGGCCCAGGATGGCGACACGTGTGGGGGTAATGTCGTTATCATTTGAGGGAGTGTCCTTGCTGCTGTGTCGATTTGGCATTTTGAAGCTCCGGACTGGGTAGATGGTTAAAATTTCCCATCCTTTCATCTCAAGCGATACGGCGACTAGAGAGTCTTGGTTCGAGGGTTTCATTATGCGTGTGATTCCTCCTGTGGAATGTGCGCGGATTACGTATTCATCATCACTACCAGGCGAGATGCCATGGAAATCATGAATGGAGATCACAGAGCTGATTTTCTGAGCGCAGATGTTGAAAAGACCCAGGATTCCGCTCCCGGTCTTAGCCCAGCCGCTATAGCTACCTACCCTGAGCATCGTCCCTTCGTTGTAATTGTGATATGTGTCAATTGAACGCCCCAGGACGCTGGGACGGAGAATAACAGTGTTTCCTTCGATTGTCAGTGCTGTCATCTGGTTGATGAGATCGATATCGTGCTCACCCGGCACGTCAGTGATATATATCGGACCGCCGGAGACACATCTAGCTGCGGCATGGAAATATGCATATGGGTGGCTAGTCTGAAACATGTCCCAATCAGGGATGGCGTTGAGATGTTGGGTAAACAGGGCGTTATGCGCATTACAGAAAACGTGCCATGGGTGAGACGAGGGAATATCAGGGAAGAAATCGTCAGAATTTCTCAAGAGTATCCGTGGCTTGTTTGATGATACCTGCGAATGGAAAATGATTTGCGGTGTCTGTGACATGCAACTGATGGCTTTGGTCTGGAAATAACGCAATGAAGCAATGGACCATGCGTCTTGGTAAGACGCCGTAAATCGGACCCGGTCAGCAGGATCCTGGAGCAAGTCGAGGAAAAACTGTGCATCTGTCTTCACAGAATCAACTCCAGCCGCCAAGAGAAATTTATATAAATCGTCATAAAATCGATGAATATCGTCCGGGTCGATTGCCAACATACTCCCTCCCGCAACGCCGTCACGTTTTTTGACAATTTTGGTTTTATATTCCTTTGCAATCTGCCCGTGGGGGGAGATACCACCCCAGTAGCCCATGAGAGCGTGCCAAACGGCAATATGTTGGATATTCGGATGCTCCTGGCGTATTTTGCTAGTTGTATGTTTCAACCCATTTGGGAACCCATCCTTATTCGCTTCAAATTCCATCCATCCTCGTTTGAACTGGGACTCGCCCTTGTTATCCAACGCCTGCCAATTATCATCTATGATGAGGTTGACAATATTAATACCATTAGCCTTTAGCGTATCAAGGGCTTTTAATATTTTCTCCTCAGTCAGGTCCTGACCTAAGGCATTCCAAGTACAATAAGCTAGGCCGTCATACCAATGAGACATCCACTGGACCTGAGGGTCATTCTCCACGAGAACTACATCGTTTCCCAACGGCGATTTTGGTTCACTCAGTTCCTGTGGCGTGGGCGAAGAAGCTGGCCCAGGCCCGGAAAGTTTTCTCACCACTTTTCGTGCCTCGTACATGACAGCAGAATTTGCGACCTCGAAAGAAGGTGCCACCGCAACCAGGATCTGAAATGTTGAGTTGTGGATGCTGTCATTCTTCACAGCGACCAACACCTGGCCGTTATCTCCCGATTTGAAAACAGTCAGGACATTATCCACGCCACTTATAGCAAGGAGAACGAGGTGAGTTCCATCCTTGCGCAAAAATGCCAGAGAAATGGCATCTTCTGTCAACGCCAACTTGCTCAGGCCATGTCGAGGTGCCAACCAAGGCTCCCATATACGAACAAGAGCAAAATATCTCACAAAGTCCTTGGGGAGGCCAAAGTTTATCTCTTCGTACGTGCTCTTGTCATCAACGGCAGACAAAATGGAACCCGTCACGATCCATAAAATTGCGCCAGGGGACTCGCTTGAATGTGTCTCAATCTGGAGATTTGGGTTAAAGTCATCGAAACACTCCGCTAATGACTTTGACGGATGGGTCATCGGATCAAAGCTTTTGAGAAGTTGAGAGCTGGTGGGCTCAAAAACCAATTCCCCATCTTTCATTCCAAACTGGTCGTTTACCCACTGCCATGAGGAATTTGCATCAATTCTATACCTAACTGTAAAAGCTGCATACCTGCCGCATTTCGGGAAGTCAAGTTCCTGGGAGAAGCTGTAGGTGTGATAAGTTGACACCAACCTAGGACCGACTGACAGAGGAATAACTTGGGATGTTGAGCCCTTTTGCAAAGGAAGCGCTTCCCAATCATCACTATTATTAACATTATGCCAGATGGAAACTTCCCACGTCTGTTCCGGGAGTGAGCGGCTTGACTGGAGTAGAACGGTAAACCGGAGCTAATGGAATATTAGTAGTCAATATAGATCATTATAGTAACGTCAACATTTCACCATAACAAGAAAGAAATGACTACATAATCAGGAGGCTATATTACAAAGATATGCTACGATAAAAACATCACACTACAGAAGAGGGCGGGGCGCGGCGGGGTAATTGCAGTAGTTTACATACATTATCCCCATTCCCGTTCCTTTTCAAGCATGTAACCTGCCCCAATGGTGGCCAGGTAGTAATATCAGCAAAGAGACTCATCTGTGCCGCTCGAACGAATTTGATTTGTGAGGGTCTTTGTTCCTTTTCTTGGATCGGTTGGGCTACACTTCCTTGCCCCGCGTTTCGCGGAGCTGGAGTGTTGGAAGGCATGAATGGAAGCGTTGCTTTCGACATGATATTTGCAAATAGAGGGGCAAGGTGAATGTATCTTCCTGTTTCCTGTTGTATTTAAAGGTAGATTCGACTGGTGTCCAGAAAGGTGGTGGGCTTGGGTGAAGTGGTCAGGTTAAGAGAATCAATAAATCAATAAAGGGCTAGCTTGAATGTATTCAGCAAAAAGCCCGAAAGGATATCATGCATTAGAAGCTTTAGATTCATGAGCATTTGAAGATGGATACTTGGTATTATCACAATAAATGATTCATGCCCATATTCACACCTATGCCTGCCAAATGGCTCATCCACAGTTTGATTCGTCACTAAGTCGTAAAACCCAAGTACTTGACAACAGAATAAAGGAAAATCTAGATCTCCAGCACATATTTCACCAGATAGTATGTACAGTACCAATAACTTGTCGGACCCTCTGGTCACGTGACCTAGTTTTCCACCATATAGCTGTCTTGCTAGCTAGCTCTCTTTATTCAATCAAGCTTGTCACCTTCTGTCAGATTATGAGACCTGTTTTATACTGAATTATGATCAATTCAGATGATTTCTTATTAAAAAGATAGATATCTTACTTTATTCAATATGAAATCATCTTATTTATTAAAAAGAGTCACTATTTTGATATTATTTTGAAATTTTTAATATTATTTGAATTTTTTTGTCTCTGCTCATTTAGCTTGATGACTTTTTTAATATATAAAAAATCTGTATTTAATTGATAAGATATACTAGAGAAATCTGATTTGATAAGAAATCTACTGAATTAAACTCTATTTTAAAGAGAAAAATAATATATCACTTTAATTAATAAGAATGAAGAGATGATGAATTCATCTGATTTTTATTATATAATAAAATTGTGTTCTCAATGTGTGAGCTCTTCTGACTCAGTGAAGCTGTTATCTTACTCTTCTATATCTATAATCTAAAAATGTCTCTCTAAAGTATTTAAAAGCTCTGTTAATAATTCTATTAATTATCTGAATATACTGAAGTGAGATTATAATAATTTCACTATAACTCTCTTCACTATTAAATCTATTGAAGAAAAATAATGAGTTTCACTCTCTGATAAACTGAAGATGAATTCAGATATTATTAAAGATAAATATAATATTACTCACTATCTAGCTAATTAAAACTTACAGAAGTTAAAGTTTATAATATAGAGAGAATATTATAAGATTTTAAAGCTGCAGCTTGAACTTATATAACTGTAGATCTTTAATTTAGATATACTTTTCTTTCAATCTTTTTTATCAGTACTCTGAAATACTGTATAAAACTCTGATATAGAGAGTATTTTTAAATACACTCTATATAATTCTGATAGCTATACTGAGAAGATAATTACTCAGTTCAGATAAAATATTAAAAATATCAGTAAGCTGAATACTTTCACTGACACTGTTAACTATATTATATAAAGAGCTGCTATAAAGATGAAGATAATTAATACTTAGTACTGAGTTATTATAGATAAGAGATAGTATAAGAATTCTCTGAGAAGCTCTGAATAAACACTCTTTTAAAATACTAAGAATAGATAATTATATATTTTTATATTAAATTCTCTCAGTGCTACTGTGAGAACTCATATTATATAAGAGAATAATAATTATATAGTGTACACTCTTTGAAATATTCTAGAGAATGAGTATTCTATTTTAAAAATACAGTAATACTGTGAGATAGTAGTGAAATTCATGACTTTAGCTGAGATATAGATAAATGATGTCTGTCTATTTTTTAAAAAGTTTCACATCTCTATTATAAAATTGAAGATATTTAATATTGAGTTTTCAGACTCTATTATATTTAATATCTTCTATTCTACTCTTTTTAATATATGATAGAATTATACTCAGTATAAAATTAAAGAATCTCAAATTTTAAAGTTCACTGCTGTGATATTGAATATCAATTCTTTAATAAAAGAGATATATACTTATTTAAACTCTTTCAAGATAAAGAATAAGAAGTCTCAACTACTGACTATAACTACTACTACTTCTTAAGTTAATATTACTGAAAAGTTGAAATTCTTTCACTTTTTAAACTTATCTATCATGCTCTCTAGCATGTGTGAGAGATCTTATAATAATTATAAAGAACATGATAACTGTAATGAATATGATAAATATACCTCTACTTCTATCTACTTAAAGTGTAATCAATATTATAATAGAATATATTGAACTGCTCACTCTGAAACTGCTCTGAAGAATTAATAAAAGAAGAATATTACTAAAATCAAAGAATTTCAGAATAAAAATAATAGTGAAAATAGTGATTAATTAATCATCTCTGATGATGAAAATTTATATTAATTAATTAATCTAGTGAAGATTATTAGAGTTTCAGCATATCTAGCAGAATCTCATTCTTTTTCTATATCTATATAAAATACTGATACTGAGAGTTATATAATCAATAAAAGATTTCTATTTTTAATATTCTTTTCAATTGATGATCTGATGATTTAAGTCACTAATAAAGCTATCTTGAAGGTTCAGAGTGTTGAAATAATGTTCATCTCTATAGAGAATAGAATAATTAAATTCAATTTCATCTACTTTGTCTCTGAACTCTCTACTAATCTCATTTCTACTGATCTATTGAAATGTCAGAGCTATTCTCATTATAATATACATATAGATGCAGAAAACTATTTTGAAATTATCTCTTCAGATAATCAGAATGTTATATATACTGTAGCAGACTACATCTGATTAATAGACCATTCTACTACACTCTGCTAAAAGTATATACTTCATGAATTTTCACTTCTGAAAGCTTTGATTCTTGATTAAAACTTTTATCAAAGTCTCTATTCTTTCACTCTGAAATTTGCTCAGAGCTTTATTTTATATATGTATAAATATCTGTTTCTACTGAAATTCTTGTATCTTTTCTTTTTCTTCTCTAATATTTTCTATTTTATTATATAAGCTCTATATTTAATACTGATCTTTTTAATATAGATCTGTTACACTTAGAAAATGTTCATTATCTTCTTATTAGAAACAATTAATTATTAAAAAAAGAGATATTTGAACATATAATGACATGTGAGAATAAAAAAAGAAATAACTAGTTAAATAAATACTAAGTCTCTACTAAATAGAAGCTTGTTTATCAGTCACTCTGACTCTGTAATGAGATCTTATAAAGAGAATATCAGCAAAAGACTCAAGAGTTCTGACACTCTAAATATATAAAATATTCATATAAATATACTTCTTCTAATTCTGAAGAATTCTTAAACACAGAAACAGATACTGTATATTCAATGAATAATATAGTAATATCTACTAATAATATAAAAGAATCTCTGAATATAAACACAGACATGATACTGCAGTGACTCTGAATAATATTGAAACTACAGTAATAGTAGATAACTAATATATATATAAATTAATAATATCAGTATAAAGAAATTCAATGATTAATCTGATAAAAAACCTCTGTATAGATAATTTTAATATTAATTAAATCAGAGATAAATTCTCTGAATACAGTGTAACTATTAAAGAAATATTTAGATATCTCTGTATATTTTAACACTTCTAATCTTACTCTCTATCTGTTATAAAGATTAAAAATACTCATGAAACTAAGTGTAGATAAAGATATTATTAATTTATTAATTAATCAGAGTTAATATATTAATAGTCAATTGAAAAACTGTATGAAATAAAAGTTTCATTTATAAATAAAAATATATAAATCAATATTATATATATCTGATAATATTATTAAGTATCTTGATATTCTATTCAGAGACACTGTTACACAGTAAAAAGTATTAAATTAATTATAGAGTATCTGACAAAGAAATATCTCTTTTATAATATTTATTTCTAATTTTAATATCAAGATTTTAGAAGTAGATAATTAATTTTGAAAGAATAGAATAAAGATCAGTATACTGAAGAAAACACTGACTTTTAAACTACTATAAGTTTTTATAAATATTAATAAAGCTCTGA